>JABXWE010017085.1:0-21559 GCA_014611495.1 Limonius californicus | reverse complement strand
AATATATATATATATATATATATATATATATATAATTATATATACAAATTTAAATACTGTAAATATTGCCTGATTGATGTTTCCATTCGGAAACGGTGGAGGCTTTGCCCCCCCCCCCCGCCGGGAACGTGAATTATAAATAATCATTTAGCGCCGGAAAATTACGGATTCACCTTTAACATTCCGAATACTCAAGGGTACCATTATACCCAACAACTATCCCAACCCAACCCATAATTTCCGTATGTAACTCACAACCAAACACTAGCACCGTCCAATTATGTTTTAAATACATACTCAGGATCTCGCTCTTTCAAAGCAAGCAAGCAAGCAAGCAGCTCCAGCCCAACAGGCAATGCAATTCAATTCAATCCAAATCAACAAACATATAAAGAGATTAACAAAGGGCAAGAATCAGACATGTTCGATCCTACATTAACAAACGAAGAGTATGATACAGACCTATATGCCATCGATAGAGCAGAGAACAGCGAAAATTTGTCAACGAATCCAAAACATGACTGGCAAACAGTAAAAAAAAGAAAAAGATATTTACCCCAACAGAATATCAACGCATCTCAATATATCCAAACAAGCACTTCAGATATGAAGTTCTCTCACAAGCAAGAGGTGAAAATCCTAATCAGACCCACGCCAGCCAACAACCAAAACTCCCGAAACCTCCACCAATCTACATCCATGAAGTAACCAATTACAATCAGCTGATCGAAAGCATCTCCCAAGTACTAGAAAAAGAACAATACTACACAACAGCGACATCCAGTGACTCAATTAAAATCAATCCCCTAGCCTCCTAACCTCGGACTCATACAGAAAACTAACAAAACATCTAAAAGATGAACACATAATACACCACACTTATCAGCTCAAAGAAAAAAGAGCATACAGAGTGGACATTCGAAACCTTCATCATTCCGTTCCAATAGACGTAATCAAAACAGAGCTCGCTGAACAGGGTCACACAGTACGTAACATTATAAACATACGACATAGAGCAACCAAACAACCACTGCCGCTCTTCATGGTCGATCTTGAACCAAGCGAAACCAATTAGAAGATATTTGACATTAAACCCATAAGCAACATGAATGTCTCGATCGAAGCTCCCAGAAAAAACTGTAATACCGCAATGCATCCGATGCCAGGCGTATGACCACACCCAAACATACTACAACAAGCCTTTTTCCCGCGTTAAATGGGGTGGAGGACATGAAATTGCCATATGCAAACAGAACCAGAAACACCTGCAAAGTGCGCTCTATGCGGAGGAAGTCACCCGGCTAATTGTATGGGTTGTACAGTCTACCAAGACATACAGAGAGCTGGAAACGCATTATTCAGAGGAGCAGCAAAATATAACTCGTGTCCAACAAGCACCACCAAATATAAGAGACTTCCCTCCCTCAGAAATTAAACAAATAATGTGAATAACAGAACAGAAGTACCTTCACAAACTAGTAAGCTACTCACAAGCATACGCAAGAAGAAACAACTACCTACATGCACATGAACAACAGATTAATATTAACCAGATGTTCCTAACAGAATTCAAAACTAAGTTCTCCCAGCTTATCAGCAAAACAGCATGCTTTTAAACATGCTCTCCACCGTAATAACCAAAATAGCTTAAAAATGGCGAATTCACTACATCTTGCACTGTGGAACGCCAATGACATCTCAAACCACATTCCAGAAATGATAACTTCGATTCAGTTACGACAAATAGACATCGTATTAGTATCAGAGACCCATGCAGCGCACAGAATAGGAATAAAAATACCACGATATAATATATGTTTCACCAATCACCCAGATGGAACAACCCACGGCGGTCAGTTGTGATTGTCAAAAACACCATCACTCACCATGAACTGGAATCCTACCACACTGAAAAAATCCCATGTGCAGGAATAAAAGTACAAGTCCTTCCTTACCCACTAACAATTGCAGCTGTTTACAGTCCGCCTAGGCATGCCAGATCAACAGCTGAGTACGAAGAGTTACTTCAGCCCCTAAGCAACAAATTCATAGTAGGAGGAGATTGGAACGCGAAACATACAGCCTGGGGCTCAAGGCTGATTAACCCAAAAGGTCACAACCTTATAAAGGCAATCCAAATTATAATAATTGCTAAGCCTGAAAAATCACCCAACCAACCCTCATCCTACCGACCAATATGCCTCCTACCCCTAATGTCTAACGTATTCGAGAGACTACTACTTAAAAGAATCAAAGAAACAGTAGACCTGATCACATAATCCCATCCTATCAATTCGGATTCCGAGAATTACACTCGACTATACACCAAAGTCATCGGATCGTCACCCAAATAATGGAGAGCCTCGAAACAAGAAAGGTATGCGCAGCAGCATTCTTAGATATAAAACAAGCCTTCGACAAGGTATGGCATAAAGGCCTGTTATATAAGATCAGACTACACCTCCCAAGCTAGATCTATCTAGTGCTAAAATCGTACCTTGATAAGAGGTTTTTCCAAGTAAAGATGAAAAATGAAATATCAGACTACCGACAAGTCACGTCCGGAGTACCGCAAGGCAATGTACTTGCACCACTGCCTTATCTGATATACTCCTTCGACTCACCAACTACAGAGAATACTCTAATCGCCATATTCGCGGATGATACGGCCATCCTGGCAGTTAGCGAAACACCACAAGTAGCGGCGGAATACCTACAACACCACCTTGATTTGATACGGAAATGGACCAACAAGTGGAGAATAACGGTTAACAGTGAGAAATTCACACAAATTACATTTATAAATACACGAACAGTATGCCCGCAAATTAGATTCAACAACATCCCAATACCGATGAAGACAGAAATAAAATACCTTGGAATGCACCTCGATGGAAAACTAACCTGGAGCTCACATATCAAAGCTAAGGGAAAACAGCTAGGCATAAAAGTCCAACAAATGTACTGGTTAATTGGTAATTGATCTGAACTTACCCTGTCAAACAAGCTACTACTGTACAAAGTAATATTAAAGCCCACATGGACCTATGGAGTCTAACTATGGGGTTGCGCAAAGGCATCTGACACCAAAATACTCCAGAGGTTCCAATCTAAGACCCTACGCATGCTAGCAAATGCGCCATGGTACATCAGCAACGATACCCTCCATACCGATCTGAAAATCCCATACGTAACCAGTGAAATCCAGAGACTTGCGATCGCATATAACCACAAGTTAGCAGTATATGGAAATAATCTTGTAGAGCAACTGTCAAACCAACCACCAATCACAAGAAGAATCAAGCTGAACTGGCCACAAGACCTTCTATAATTAAAATAACCACTGTATATTTATACGGGAGATCAGCGATCGATGTACCCCCTTCATGTCATGTATAATATCATAACATTTATTTATTACTCAAATCGTAAGAGTAGATTGTAAATATGCAATTAACTATTTAAAAAAAGTAATAATAATAATAAAGAGCACAAATGTAACACACGAATTAAAAATAGCAATGAAAAAAAAAGATCTTAAGAAGACAGGAAATGTTATACAATCACACACAAGCTCGATTTGACACTAATATGGTTAAACAATTGCAACCGGATTCGATTGTTTTTGGTTATTTAACATCAAACATTGCCGTTTGCTCTAATAAATAATAGTAGACGACCATTGGCCGCCAAATAAAAACATGTATATGCTTTATATTACAATGTCCTTTTTCATTTTTGTGTAGTATAGATAAAAAATTACTAACTTCTAAAAATTAATGTGAGGTAGTTACCCTACCTCACCTGGGTTATAGGCAAGTATAAGATACATAAATTGTGAACTGGACACATCGATAGACCCGTTTCCAGTGTACAATTAATTCACTGCTGCAAAAATAACAGTGACATTAACATTATGATAATTAATTAACAACATTGACTCAACATATGAAGCATAGTTTATTCCGAGATGGCATTGATTAACTTGCGATAGTACTTTGGTAAAACTGTGATACCTATTTTACTACAACTAAAATATAAAAATCGCCACAATACACAGCAAAATTTAATCAAAGAATTTGTTGTACAAATCGGGAACAAATTCACTTAAGGCTAGTTACAAGTTTTCACCAATCAATCGTCATTTTCTGAACCACTCTGACAGCCATTACATATAAATACTTCTTCCGCTTTATCGTATCCATTTTGGCAATTTGCACGATACCAAACCAAGCAGAAGCTACATTGGATCCAAGTAGCTCCTGTCTTTTTTTTCACATCTTGATTGTAAGTCAACCCACAAGATCCGCAATCCCGGTTATCTTTTTTCTTCCGGATTCCTGAAGTGCTGGGGACGGAAATGGTACTTCCAGTTTTCTGTGTTCTTCCAGCTATCCGAGGTGGTTCATCTTTCTCAGGAGATGGAGGGTTCAAGCATTTTGCTCTAGAATCTCTCGTTTCTTTTTCATTCTTGAAGCTTCTTGGGTGTTAGATTGGATTGTTTGAACCGTCAATATTTCATCAATTGCTTTATTATCAGATTCAGTCAAGGCTCTAGGGTGCGGGTCTGGCCTTTTAGTTAATTTTGAAGTTGAAATAGCTTACTGGGGAACCGCGTCACGATTAAGTGGGTATATCCCCGTCTACCTAAAGCTCGCAATTATTGTTTTAGGTTTGAATGCGCTAAAATACGCCGGCTTCATTGGGGTATGAAAATTTGTCCGATTTGGTTTTCGTCAGGCGTGTGTGCCATATAGGAATTCAAGCTCTTCGACCAAGCCTGTTTAAATGGACGATACACGCCGACATCCAACGGCTGCAAAATGTGCGTGATATGGGCAGGGAATGTAAATTGATAAACATCGTTTTGCTTTGCCAACTCTATCACCTCTTCCGTAATGTGTGATGCATAGGAGTCCATCACAAGGATGACGGGACGAGCTGCTGAAATTGATGCTATGAAATGGCGAAACCATTCAACAAAGATATCTCCATTTATCCATCCCTTGGGAAATAATTTTACGAGCGTACCAGGAACGATGTCCCTTTTGAGGTCATCACTCATCCTAATTCCTTTGAAAGTAATGAGAGGAGGAATCCAGTGGCCACTAGCGTTGATACAGCCCATCATAGTATGAGTTTCACCACGATCGGCATAAGCCCTTTTATACACATATTTTTTCCCGACGAGGTTACAATTCTTGATGGTCGTACTACGTATGATAAGTCCGTCTCGTCGCAATTGCAAATTAAATCCGGGCGATCTAATTTTTCCAAGCTATCGTACAAATTATTTAAGATAGCAGGGTTGGCCATCGATGACGTGTAGGCTGCAATATTTTCAGGAACCCGTAGCGTTAACCCATACCAGGTTTTGAAGTCTCTCCGTCACCGTTCACCTGCTACCTGCTGCTTAGTATTGAAAGGATGCTTGTATGCTGATAGTGAGGCTAGCTTAAAAGCCAGCTTTCTTATTGCATTTACGGTGACACCAAATCCTAACTCCTGCATTGCAAAGATATATTTGACAATCCTATGCTCTAATACTGGCGTGAGAGCAAAACGTTTTCCTAGTTTTGGCAAACACTGCTCGATATATTCAAATTCTGAGAATCGTTTCAAAAAATTTTTCAGTGTTGACCAAGGAATATTGCACTGCTTTGCTGCTTTGTAAATTGACATATTATTATCACGCACTAGTTTGGCTGCTTCGAACAAATCTTCTCGTCTATACTGACGATACTTGGAAGGCATCATAAATGAGAAAGAAAAAAAGTCGTGTTAATGTCGTGATAATTGGTTAAGTTAAGCTTGTTTTTGTTAATAATCATGTTTAACATATATGCTACATCAACTATTATTATTATTCATATAGAGATTATTGCTAAAGTTCACTATTAGTCGTTAAAAAAATTAAAACAAACTTCATGTCTGACTTCTGAAAACATGGTTACTCAAAATCTAAGAACTTCAACTCTACACTTAAGGTAATCCCCGTTGTAAATCTCCCATAACGAGGGTACCATGAAGTTTAAAAATTATGTATGATCTAACATTACACCAAATCTTATTGACCTACCTCTTAGTTTAATTATAAATTCACTTGGATAGTAACACACTATTGCGACACCAAATAAACGTAATCACAATTCGCGCTTTGTTTAGTTAACGTTTTACTGCAACGTTTGCAGATGATTTATTAGCACATGTTTAATACCCGTAGAAAGCAGACACCATGTGCAATCCATTGCCAAAGGTTGAAACTATTTCGACCATTGCTTATTTTATGGGAAAATAATGAAAAAATATCACGAACTAACCTATGCCACGAAATTACCAAGGTTAACCCTGTACAAATTTAATATAAGAGCATTAGGCATCATGTTCAGCGTGAGAATCTTGGAAGCAAGTATCAAAAGCTCAACTATTCAATTATGCAAAATTTCAAATAGCCAATTTGTTCCAAGACATGTCAACAACAGACAAACATTCAAATTATAATACAAACAAACAATAATTAACTGTTTGGGTCAATTAAAGAAAAAATCACAATAAACAATCTGATTTCTGTCAAAGCAGCTAAAGGTAATACTTCAGTTAATTTACATAAAGGCGATTACATACAAAAAGTTAATAATTTTATAACGCCTTCAAATTTAGAAACTTTAAATACAAATCCCACGAAAAAATATCACAACAAACTAAAACAAACATTAAATAACTGTATTCTTACCTTAACAGATTATGAGAAAAGAAAAATAACACACCCAAACTCACAATCACCAAAACTATACGGCTTAATAAAATATGTAAACACCAAATGCCTATTAGACTGGTAGTCTCATACATAAAGACACATGTTAGCAAAAACATTAAATAATATAGTTATTAGTTTAGAATACACACTAAAATATTCAGTTAAAAATTCTTCCGAATTAATCAATAAGTTGTCCACTTTAAGTTTTCCATAATTACGCAAACGTAGTTAGTTTCGATGTCATCAATATGTTTTCACAAATACCCCCTCAAGAGTGTATTCCTTTCTTAAATAATATTTTTATTAACAAAAATGTTGAATTAACAAAACGAAATGAGTTGATGCAATTATTTGAACCTCATATTAATCAAAGTTATTTTATTTTGATTGATCAAATTTATGTTTAGGAAAACGATTTACCAATGGGAAGTCCAATTTCACCACTTTTAGCTAATATATTTATAGAACATTTAGAAGATCGAATTTTTGAATCAAATCAATCTTCGAAAATTATATTTTGGTTCCGTTACGTTGATGATATTTTAGCATGTTTTAATAGTTCATCTGAGTTTATTGGTGATTTCTTAAAGTTTATTAATAAACTTAGCGCTCGGAAGGACCCTTTAGATGATGTACGTTGTGTTGTGTTTCTTATTCTTTTTTATGTAGTAACAGGTTCGAGATCTAAGTAGCTGAACTTGATAAATAAAACGCTGTAGAGGTTTAAAACATTTATTGTGTCAAACCACCTCAAGGCCAAAACTGCGGCTGCAGGCCCACTTGTCATTCTTTACCCTTGGTATTCACCTGTACAGACTAGGGAAACTGCAGAAAACCTAGTCAGGGTAATATATGTATCTCGTAAATTAGCTTGTCGGAGTTAAGGAAATCCCCCCCCTCTTCCGGAATATTGCTCTCAACACCACAACATGACTTAGAGGAAACAGGAAGGATTGTAACCTGATGGAAAATCCTACAGGGGCGCCGGTCAAGCCAGAGCGCTCTACTGAAGGCGAGGAAAGGAAATGGATTAATTCGCATAGGAAAATCTCGCAGAGCAATAGTTGAGACTATTTTCAAAATGCGTGGGTGATATTGAAAATGATGTGCTTCGATGAACGACTATAAAGTAATTCCCTTACTTTCAACAGTTCGTCCCTATTTATAGGAAGAAACTACATGACCAAAACAAATTTACGACTTCTTGAAAAATATGTTCCCCAACTGAACCTTGAAATTTAACGCAAATAATTTAATAGTTCTGGGAAATTAAATAGAACTGCTACAAAATCTTCCAAGTCGGCAAGCTTAACTCACAAGAACGTAGAACAATACAATAAATTACAAGAGATTCTAAATAGTTAAAGTTCCTAAAATAACGTGACTAAACTACAAAATAATAATTGCTGAGTTAAGATATGTGAAAATAAAAATCTGTTTATAAACATCCTAACCCTCAAACTCGAGACCGCGAAGAACTGACCTAAGATTGCGTAATCCTACTACAACACCTAAACGGAAACGCAAATTCAATACCTAACTAAAATAATTTCAATTCAATTGCTATAAGGCTAGAAATATTCAGGAATAAAAGCGGTCCGGGGCAGACCCTCACAATACTCTACACTCAAACATAAACTTTACATTAGAAATAGAACAAAACAGATGCACGTATTAACTATTTAGACTGAAACATAAAAATTAATTCCAAGAGGAAACTCGAATACTCCATTTATAGAAAACCTACACAAACAGATATCACAATATCACAGGATTCATATCACCATAAAACACATAAAATTAGCACCTGTAGGTATTGATACATAGAGCTCTATCAGTTCCTCTAAGTAACAGTGATTGCAAAGAGATTTCGATTAATAAACAAATTGCAAACAGTAATGGATACAACACCTAAGTGATAGGCACACTAATAAAAAAGAAATATTATACATTAGCAATCAAAGAATATATTCAAAAGACCACTCTGAAAATGTGAAATATATTGCAATTCCTTATTTTGGTGATATATCGGAGAAAACTGCTAAAATTATAATGAAAACAAGTACATTTAGAGTAATTTATAAAACAATAACAAACACTTTCAACACATTATTCAGCGCAAAAGATAAAAGTAACGATTTGTTAAAATCAGGTATTTACATATTAAACTGTTCACTGTGTAATTGCAGATGTTACTGCAATTCTTGCAACTCATGAAAACCGTATTATTGCACCAAGAAATCTACAAACCTCTCTCAGCCAAGTGCAAGACTGGACTCTGGATCTTCCGGACCGATACTAATCTGAAATGTGTGTTAAATATTATCTGTACATAGCTAATAAGTAATCGTTTTGGGGGAGCCTTCCACTGGGACGGCATCCAGCATGTACTCTTTTTGTAATCCACTTGATTTACTTATAGGTCATCAGAGCAGATTGTAAATATAATAAAGTTAAAATTAAAAAAAAGCTGTGTAATTGCTTATACATAGGTCAAGCAATTAGAAATTTTGATACCAGGTACAAAGAACACATACGCTCATATAAATACAAACATCTAAAGAAATCTAACTACGCTAAACACTTATTAGAACACAATGATGCATTTACATCAAATAATATAAAAACATGGTTACACTTCTGTGAAGATAAACGTAAATTGGATATACTAGAGGCCTTCCAAATTTAGAAACAGACTTTAAGAAACACATCTTTAATGAATGAGCAAATTGAACTCATAAATTCGAAGCTATTGCAAGTTTTGGAATAGAAGACCAGAGCCAAGTTCGAAATCAACATCCAGTGTGCTGTTACCCTAGCTACAAATGTTTACTACATTAAACGCTTTTGAAAATGACATTTTGCATGTTGAAATACGTATAAAGCTAAAATAAAAATAAATATCTGTCGAAATTGTCTTTGATTATTAATAAAATATATGGAAATGATTTGTTTAATAGTGGATTTGCGTTGTCGAAAACGTCGACTGGCCTAGATAGCGTCTAGGCCCGAAAGTTAATATTTTCATCTGGTATGCTGTCAACGTTGAGGTTACCGAACACCTGCACCATTATCGGTATACACCATTTTGGCTTAATAACAACCCCAATACACATACGTCGGCATCTTAATTGTAATTATAGGTTAATTGAGATATTTTTACTGGGCATCCGTACAACGCCCTCTGTGTTATTTTCTGAACTAAGTAGTAAGAATAATTTGATGTTTATAAATAAAAAATAATAAAATACTAATTAATTCATACCGGAGAAAAAATAGTACCTATGTACTACTACTACACTTTTCGTACTAGATACACACTATACTATTAATAGTTATCCATAGTAACTGCAAATAGTATATTGTGTATCTAGGACGAAAAGCGTAACATTCCCGGACTACTGTGAATATTGCTCGGCGAGGCGAACGCCGAGCCCAACAACACAGGAGTCTGGGAATGTTGCTTTTTGTTCAAGATACACATAATATTTTTCCGCCGATCGATACGAGTAATTAAAAAAATTAGGAAAACGTGTCTTTTTAAATTTACCATACAAAGAAATTCCATGGCCTATAGTGTTGCCATGAATACGAGTAATTACATTCGAAAAATATTCCCGGCCTGGGACGGGATAGTATATTCTTCAACGAGTGTAGAATGACAGCTATTATTCACAAAGATGAAAATCCGAGTGAATAATAGCTATTCTACACGAGTAGGAGACTATACTTTCTGTACGACTATTTCATAGGAAGTTACAATTTTTTGTCCGAATCAGTATAACAAAATAAAAAATTTGCTTAAGATGGACAGATGTCGGTTCACTAGCCGCAACCATTTAACGCGGTGTACACCATTGTGTACTGTTTCTGCGATTTTTTAAGCAGTAAACTAATACACGTCGTGTTCGCGGTTTCCGTTATTTCTGGTGGCGTACACATTTCAGCGCTTTCGCTGACAGTTACTTCAAAAACAAGTGGGAGATTCCAAGCGCTAACATGCCACGCCCACTAACTTCCGGTTCCGCAATTTATCGTTGGATTCTGATACAGAATCCCACTGAAATAGAGAACAGAATCCAACGGAAATTGAGAATATCTATCATTCTTCAACTAAAAGGTATATGTAACGAATACATTATACTATAGTCGTAGAGAAATATTATTCCTGTACAGTTTTATTGTAAATTACCTAGCAACGGCCGATGTAATGAAATGTTTGACTTTGCTCAAAAAATTTTTATCAATAATGTGTCAGTTCTAGTACGATCGGCGGAAAAATGTGTTCCGTGGAGCCTATAACATGCATATTACACAGTTGCTAGGTTTCCACTTCTTTTCGTGCTTCATGTGAAGAAAGTAGCCTGGGAAAAATAAATACTGTAGTTGTTTTATATTTAGTATGCACGATTACGAGGCATTTTATCGTGAGTTATGAGACACAATGTATAAAATATAATATAAGCACATACTTTTACCCAAACAGATTGTTGTTAGTTTTTACTATTTATTCTTTGTTGTTTCATAAAGCGATAGCAACAATATACACAAAAAAGCTGGCAAATATATACAACAGATTCTTAAATAAATGCAGGTTCAACTTCTTATCTTTAGAATGATAAGATTTTAACAGTTATATATTATTTTGTTATTATTATTTTAGTAACAATTCTAATTCATTGATCATATGTAGAATATTATTTAATGTAAAGTCTTAACTTGTCCAAACACACTAGGAAACAATAAAAACTAGCATTTAACGCCCTGACGCAGAATTCTGTGGAAGTAGATGTTGCCACATTTGTTGTTCTTTTCTTGAGTTCGTTGATACTCCGAACTGTGAAAAAAAAGAGAGTGTACAGTACACGCTCTGTTTTTTCCATACCCCATAACCGGAGTCGTAGGGCGTTAGATCAGGGGAGTAAGAAGGCCCTTGCAAAAGGTCACATCTTCCTATCCGTCTTCCTGTTAAACCCCTGTTTCCAAACTACATCGTTTGCTAGATTGAGTTAGATCCATTAAGTATATTTGAAAAAATTATTTGCCATTTAAGTGCTAACATAATTATAACATACCCAGTACAATGGAGTTGTATTAACCTCACGGTGTAAATAAAATTACTCACCGTTCCCATCCCAAAACGAACCAAAAATGATTTTGTTTTGTAACCTAATTTGTTAATATAGTTTTCGATGGTTCCGCAGAAAACTGGTTTAGGTTTTCAGTTCTATTTCAAATCGGGGCTTTAGGGATAATGCGACTGGGACTTATAGCAGTCGTTTTTAGAGGCCACCATCTGTATATGTATTAATATCACATAGCTTTCTATAGGACAGTCATTACTGGACGTAGGCCTCCTTCAAACTAATCCATGTACATCTTTCCTTTGCAGCTTGTTTCCGGCAATCTGTTTGACGTCATCAAGCCATCTCTTTTGAGGTCCTTCAACTCTGCATTTATATGTTCTTGGTTTCCAGTGTATTAATTTATCCATCCATCCATTTCTTGGTGTTTTTTCGGCTACGTGTCCTACCTAACTTCATATAGTTTCAGCCATTTGTTCAATCACATCTGTGACTTGGGTTCGTCGTTTGATTTCCTCGTTTGTGAATTTATCTCTTAGGTTAGCATAGCATTGTACGTTCCATCGCGCATTGACAGGTTCGCAGTTTGTTGACGTTGTGCCACGGTTCATACAGTTACGAGCTCGTATGTAGAGACAGGTAATATACACATATCGTGTACTTTTCATTTAAGGCCAATTTTCGTGGGGCTTTTATGTATCTACGTTTACTGAATGCGGTCTAGATTTGTCTTACTCCTCTAGTGATTTCCGCTATTGCTGTGTTACACTCGGTAAAATGGACTTAATTCTAACTAAATATGAAGTATTAAAACTATAGGAAGCTTTCCTGTATGAAAATGAGTTGTTCGAACACACTATTTTTAAATGAGTTCATACGTTGTCCTCTCCTATCATTCTTCGGGTTGTCGTAAGATGGGAATTGCAAGTTTTGAGTTCATCTGAAAAAAATTTGGCAATGAAGCCGCGTTCATAATGTTGTTTTCATGCCTTTCACCAATTTTTACTGAGTCTTGAGCTGTAATAATAATTATATTAATGTAAATGTTTATATTTTGACAGTTCAGACCAATTTTGTAGATTTAAGCATATTAATGTGGTTAATTGGCTGTAATTTGTACTGAATGCCATTGATTTAGCTTAAGAGGCACCTGTGTCTTGCATTTATTTAAACATTGAATGTATATTAATTTGTTTATCTGCAAAGTTAGATAATTTTCATCAACCATTATAGAAATTGTAAAATTACATCGAAAGAATATCTACATTCTGCTATATTTGTATGTAGACATGTAGTACAGGTGATGTGGATGATTTTCGTCGTATTTCCCATAGCAACAATGCTGTATTTGTTTATTTATGTGTTATTTAAACATATTTTGACAATTTCGTTTAGGTGTGTGGAAATTGCTAAGTTACTTCTATTCCTTAGGGAATTATAAGTTCAAATGCCTTTGAATACTTAGCTAGAGCATCTTTTTAGGTGATGTGTGTTAGGAAGAATGCTTTAATTAGTAAATTGTTTATGTTTATATGTCAAAAGGTCATATACTTAGAGAAATTTCGAAATTTTCCTATATTTAAGCGTTTAGATCCTGTTAAAATGTTCTATAAATGATAGTGTTATTATGTTAGGATAATTTAAGGTTGTTTTTTAAAATTTTAAATGTTAATTTGGTTGTTTATCAATAATTTATCGAATTTGTTTATAAATTTTAAATTTGATTTTGATAATACATGGGTCATGTTTGGCCTTAAAAGATTTGTGTTTTTATGGGGAATTCAAATATGCAATTAATTTTTCCCTAGCTTGATCCATAGTTAAGTTATTTAGTTTATAAGAATTTTGGTTCAAATTTGGTCATTTTAAAGCTGGCTCCTTATTGGTCGGTTTTTCAGGTTATAAAGTAGATTAGAATTTGTTAAAATATCTGAACGTTATTTGAGTTGTTATGACAACGCTAGCTTTTTTCAGAATAGGTAAAAGGAAATTTCTAAAAAATAGCGTCACTTTTAAAAATGTTCTATGAGGAACCGTTGAAGGTTTCCTAGCCAATTTTGTAATATTAAATTCTGTTTGTGACTTTTTTTTGTTGACATACGTCAAAGTTGAAATAAAGTGAATTTTATGTGCATCGTGTTTACTTACCAAGCTTATAAATATTAACCAGTGCAACGTGGTGTAATTATATTATCAGTAATCCGATCTACGAATATTATTTCCAACGATTACCTTAGATTTAGAATTGAGAGATCTTACGAGCTAACCTAAAAGCAATTTGCAACGTTTTGTTTTCAAAAATATAATACATCGGAACAACAACGAAAGAAGCAATTTCCTTACCTGCAATTTATAAAGGTACTGTGAAAACCGGTTAAAGTTGAGAGGCCCTTTTTGAAATCATCGCAGAATTTATGATCAGAAGCCGCCAACACCATTCCTACGGATGCAGAGAAAAATGGACACCGGAATTTCTGGGATTTAAACCAAAGCAGCGCGTGCAGGGAAAGCAATAGGAAGAAAGAATTATCGATGAAAGCTGGACATCAGGTTTAATAGCTGTTAGTTCAATTACTGTCAATTTTATTTGAGTAAATGTAAATTGTTTGCTGATGCCGGTTAAAGTTTTTGAAAGGTTTTCATGCATTTGAAAGTTTATTTGATTTCTTTTAACCAAAAATTTAATTCAAATGATTTAAAATTGCCTTGCCGACTTCCTTTAGTTAACAAAAATAGGAATTCAATTTCGCAATGCCCAATTATCTCAACCTTAAGTATTTAATAACCCTGAGAATAAATTAATTGAACTTTTATTTCAAATAAAGTTAATGTTTTATTTTACTAAAGCGTCTCAATTTAAGATGGTGCTGTGTGAGGTGTTTATTTTCATACAATTTTGCTGTCGATTTGTCCTTCTCATTGAAGGCACAAGATTATAATATGTGTATTATTTTATTTTGTGTACCTACAGCAGATTATTTATTTATTTATTTAATAACCGCCCCCGCCACGCATAGCAATATATATGTATATATTGCCGTGTAACTCTCAATAATTAAAAAGTACTAATGGCAGTGGCGGCTAGCAGGTAAAACAATAGGTGCTATTATAATAACCCTAATAATAACAAATAGAAAAAATATAATTCAACGTCAACTTACCTAGTTTTTGTAGATCAAGTCTATCCTTCGGTCCTTTAATGCAGAAAAATTATTTATTATGTCTTCGTAAAATGGTTGATTTTTTATTAATTCTAATAAGAGTTTTTTTTAATTGAAATATTTGCCAAAGAAGGAAGCCTATCTTGAGATACTGCAGTTCTTAAGTACGTTTTTATTCGTTTAAGGCAAGAAAAACTTCTTTCCACTGATGCACTTGTCGACGGAATAGTTAATATGAGGCAAAACAATTTATAGGCTTCGGTAAAATTTTCTTTGTTCTCATTGAGATTTTCTAGTAATTAATTCTTGGGTCTCTAGATTGCGATAACTTTTATCGGCGTAAAGAAGAATTAATTCGTTTTTAAGTCGCTGACTTTTGTTAATTTTGCCATAAAATTGACATAAACTTTCAAATGCTAGACGGAAAACACGAATCATATTGTTCGAATTTCCGATTTGGTAGTATCATCCAAAGACATGAATTGTAACTCATCGTAGTCTTGAAACCTTACTTCCATTACCATTACAATGTGATCCAGTACTTCATAAAACAAAATTCTATAGTTTCTTCTAATGTCATTATTTGTAAGGCTAGCGTATTCCCGCTTAGGGCGCTTAGAAAATTCGATTTGTGTTATTTCTATTTCCTTAGTCGTTTCGCAGAGTGTATCAAAGAAATGGTCATTCATTTTCCTCTTTAATATTGCAATAGTTTTCTTTATTTTTGTAACACAAAAAGGCAAGTATTAAAACAACAAATTTATGTTTTAGTATAATGCTGTCAAAATCGTTACATCTTTACTTATATTTGTTAAATTGCTGCTCAAGAATGCACAAATAAGGTTGAAAAGTATCCTCTATGCTTTTCTGAAGATTAATATAAACCAAAATAACCAGCTTTACCATCTAGAAACCAAGTTGTACAGCTTTACGAAACCAAAATCAAGATCGGAAACACTAAATTACTTCGTATTTGATTTATATGTGGTTAAACAACTAATTTTTTTATAGGGTAGCTTAATATAGCTTTATTAAATTGAGCAATAGGTTAAGATATCTCAATTAGAGCATGTTGTAACCAGTGAACGGTATACTAACGTAACTGGAAAGAACACGTGCATATTGTTCAAATGCACAACTATGAGTCAGGCACAAGCGACTGAGTTGACTGCATCTGTAGGACCTCTGTCGTTGTCTTACGTAGATATAGTTCTTACGCTGAGCATTTTTCAGTTTCGGATTAGCGCTTTTTTTGCATACCACAAACTGAACGCCTTTCTGTCTTTGTTAATTGCTCGTAGATTCATATTTCAAAGACGTATGTCGTAGTGACATCTGAGAAAAAAACATCACTAACATTGTACGTGAGACTTATTTTGTCGGCTGACACGTTTAGTAGAAAGAAACAGAGATACTTGAAGAATTTTGCGCTATGTATCCAAAGGTCACTACTTAAATCTGTTTCCAGCAGTATTTAAAATATTTTGGAGGTTTATAAGTCAATATTTTATTTTTCAAAGTTACCTTGTTGTTTATTGCTGAAATTTATTTTATACACTTTGGGAACCTTTGTTTTTGATGGGAAATAGTTCTGTAGATGTCCCGGTTTGTTTGGGTTTAAGGAAAACATTTTAAATACTGCTGGAAACAGATTTAAGTAGTGACGTTTGGATGCATAGCACGACATTCTTCAAGTATCTCTGTTTATTTCTACTAAACGTGTCGGTCGACAAAATACGTCACACGTACAGTGTTAGTGTTATTTCTTTCGCAGTTGTCACTATGACATTTGTCTTTGTCGGAAATATGATTCCGCGAGCAACTAACAAACACAGAAATGCGTTCAGTTTGTGGTATGCAAATAAGGCTCTAATCCGAAACTGAAACATGCTCATCATAAGAACTATAATAGGCGGAAATCTACAAACGATTCGTTTTTATAATTTATTGCACAGCATTTTATAAATTTTGCTATTTTGTTGTTGTCAAGTATTCGGTGTCCTTATTGGCATAACCACAAAATCTATTACAGTAGATGGAACTCAAACTAACATAGCAACTTACAACAAATTGGGTAAAATGTACGCAGATAAATTAATTGCACACTTTCGTCATCTTTGTGCACCAACAAACGTGTACTATATGTTAGCATCCTGCCATATGTTATAACTGGCCAGAAATACCTTTGCAGAAGTTCTAGTACATGAAGAATTAGTTGGGAATACTTGAAAAATTTGACGAAATTCAAGTCAGAACAACTGCAATTAGCCAATTCGCTTAGTTCCCATCATATTAATTATAAAAATAATGAATGTGGAGTTGGCAGCCCAAGCACTTCGTAGCGGAGTGGCTGACGCAATCGAATATGTATTTAAAAAATTCTAGCCGAATTTAAAGACAGTTTTGCAACTACAGAATTTATTTGAATAATCGATAAAATATTTGATATCTTAAACAGCAGAAATCCTTACCTACGGAAAAGATTATAAGGCACCCATTAGGCCAGTTACACTTACGTATTTTGAAGAAGTTTTTCAGAAACAACGAAATACTTAAAGTCAATAGTAATCGATGGTGTATCTCTGCTCTGTCACAACAGGATTTAGGACAATTTGCAATTGGATTTATATTAACAATGGAAAGCACTCTTGGTCTTGCAAAGGATCTTTTTAGTTTAGAGGAAAACCTTTTAACATATTTTTAAAATTATAAGTGCTCTCAGGATCTCCTGGAATTATTTTTTTCTTGCATTAGATCACGAGGTGGGTGGAATAATAATCCCAATTCACAGCAACTGAAATGGTCTATAAGACAATTATTATTCAAAAATTCTGTTTTTTGTAATACGTTATTAAACCGGTTCAAGAATGTAATGTTATTCACGGTTGTGTTAACAATCATAAGTTTGCACTATACATCACTTGAAAAGGCAGCTACAACAAGCTCCTCACGCACTACACACAGTTGTTTAATCCGAGTCACTGTTACCTGTCGACATACACATATCTTGAGGAAGAAGTCGCGTTAATCTCACATGCAAATTTTTCTCCCCAACGGAGTAGTGAGCTGCGCCGGACAGGAACTATATTTTTGAAAAACGTTTTGTTGCATTTTTGTATGAAATTTCTGACGGTTGGAACACCTACTTTATCATGAAGGTGTTTATTTCTTATAAACCAAGGAGCATTTGCGGAAAGTCTCAGAATTTTGTTTTGCAACACCTGTATTTTGCGTATATGTGTTTTGGAAGCTGCTCCCCAAACTGTAGCTACATCCATACGTGATTATAGGTCTCAGTAAAGCTTTGTCACGCCTTTAATCTTTACTACATACAAAAATTGGTTTAATTACAAAAACAACCTCGAATCTCCGCCACTGCTTAGGTAGCAAATTAGCAAGTTGACAGATGCTAGAATCCCGGAAACCCAATCGAAGTAGGAGTAGGTTCAAAACAATCAATTAATTAATAGGCGCCACCGACTTATAATTTTCTAGCATCGTCCGACGTGGTAAATGAGAAGTCGGACCCCAAGATAGATAATCACCTACCTTTATATCTTCCTATCTGTCCTTTACGTAGACTTAAATCCAAATAATTCGTCGTAAAATAAAAGACAAGTTGCAACCAAATCTCTTTTTACTTAATAAAACAACAAAACCCAATCACAGTTCTAATATTTCTATGCAAGAACAGTGATTTAAAATAAATTAGCTAACTTCTCAATCTTATGTTTAATACAAAATTGTTAAATTTTGAAAAGTTTTATATAAATCTTCGTATGAGGGTTTGTTAAAATGATACTTTTTAACAACTAAATATATAATAAATCTATCATCTTCCTTATGATACACAACGTTATGCAATTTAGGATCTTGAGAGTTTAGTGTTTCAACAGAGATAAATTTTTCACAAAATTTTTTAGCTAAGCTGAATGGCATATCTAGATCTTCACTTACGCTACTCACAAGAGCGAATTGTTGGGTCCGGGACAAAACGCCGAATGCCCAAAACGCCGACTCCCATTCCGCCGACCATGTCCAAAACGCCGAATGGTGTTGATGACCAAAACGCCGACTCGTGTCCAAAACACCGAACGGCGCTGAACGACGTCACATCGTTCGTGAACACGGCGTCGGAGCCGAATACCAATCTAAATTTGTAGTTGGCCCAAAACGCCGACTGCACATCGATTCGGCGTTTTGGCCATTCGGCAAAATGTCCACGAACGCACCTATGAGCCTTGTCCAAAACAACGACCGCCAAGCGAGTCGGCGTTTTGGTCATTCGGCGAAATGTCCTATAAGGCAAGTACAAGCCTCGTCCAAAACGCCGAACAGAACCCAAGTCGGAGTTTTGATTACTGGGCCACTATCAATGAGAAAAATTTAAACAAATTCGTTTGAGCCAACTTTGATTTATAAATTTTTATAAATTTGACTTGTATTTTTTTAATTTCATATTTTTCGGATATTTTTCGTTTGTTTGTTGTTTCTGTATATGTTAAATACAGGGTGTATTAAAAATGGCAGATAATATTTACATCACGCGTGTCTACGTTCAAAACCGAGCAAAAGACTCTAATACCAATTTGGTCTCAGACGAAGAGTTTTTAAATTATTACCAATTGAAAGTTTTTTAATTTGGCAACGCTACCCAACTTAAACCTATAATAGTCGCAATGCAAGGAGACCAAAGTAGGAATAAAATCAAAACCATATCTGCCAAAGTGTCGAGGGATTTACCCCTTAAAGTCAGCGCTTCCCAAACAATTTTAAGATAATAAATGCGTTGCTGTTAACATCTATTTTATTAAAAAAAAATCGAATCAAAGTTATTACTTAATTAACATCAATAAATTAAATTAATTGTACGTAAAAATTATTATTCGAACGGATGTTTTACTTATTTGTAGAGAATGTGCTGTACATTTCACATAACTAGTAAAACGAACAATCGTACCCTTATTTTCTCTTTCCAGCTACATAAACTGAAGCACATTCCAAATTAAACTCGCGGCATTTACCGTCTAAAACAAAATACTTCATTTCGGATCTGCTTAAAAGTATACATGTTTACACGCCAATAATTCGCCTTTAACTTCATTTTCTTATTTCCTTTATCTGCCTAATTCAAAATGTGTGATTAATAGCTTTCTTAACAGCAACTCATTATGAAATCCCCTAATGGCTATTCAAAGAAACACAAATTAGTCGTTTCATATTTCTTTTGTATGAATTATGGGTAATCGGGTAATTAAAATTTTTGCAAATACGTACGGCTATATAGGTATAATGTTAAAATAAATGTTAACAAACTAGCAGCTTCGTAAAAAATTGTTTAAACCCTTTATGCAGATTAAATTTATATTGTATTGGTAACCCTGGTCTCTGCTGGGCTATAAAAGACAGGAGGCTCAGCTAGAAAAGGATGCAGTGTCGCAACTTAGGGTTTTCATGTTAATCCTACTCTGGTCTTCTTATATTGCGATTTAAATAAAGTATGTACCAACGTCGTTAATGTCATTTTTGTACGACTCACATTAAAAATAATATTTTCAATCCATAGTTACCTGACTTAAAAATTGATTTTATTTTTACTAGTGTTAAAAATGTTTTTAACACTAGTGTTAAAAATGACAGAATGCTTGATTTTTTTGGCCTGTAGTTTTCAGATTTGAGTTTTAAAAAAGCAAACACCTTGTAGTATTTTCCAATGTCTATGTTTCGTTTAATATGAAGAGATGACTTTATCATTGAAAAATGAGCCCAAAGAGTGGAAGATTTCCAGATGTGGGACTTTTCTTCAAAATATGCCAATACAATGTCTTCTGTGAATTTGCCTGCTACCTTTTTGACGGTGCAGTCTAAAAATTTGTTGTAGGCGATATTGTACTGCTGTCTCGATTTTGCGGGTAGTAATTCTAGACTGCTCATTGAGCACCTTCTTGAATATCCAGGGGCACTACCTCAGGCGTTTCACTTTCCATTATAAAAGCTTGATTCATTTACAAATCAATACAAAATAAAAACTGCACTTCACTTAAATTGACGTTACTAATAAACAGTAACCTTCTGTTTTACGTCTCACCGCCAAAAACTAATTGATTATTTTGCGCAAATATTAATTTTCAACAATGATTTTTTCTTTTTGAAAGGCGGAGTCGTACAAAAAAAGTTGTATGATGTAGGTACGTGTTAAAAATGCATTATTTTACTCGTAGGTTCCTCCACTCGGGCTGCCGCCCTCGTTCCGGAAACTTTCCTACTCGTAAAATAATTTTACTTTTTTAACACTTGTATCATAAATAACTATTATGTTACTAGTAGTCAAAAAAAAAGTATATACACCTCGGTAGAAAAGTCTTATAGCCCTCGGGCCTTACATCCCTCGGCGCTACGCGCCTCGGGATCTAAACTTAGCCCTCGGGCTATAATAGTAGACTTTTCTACCTTGGTGTATAATATACTATTAATAGCAGAAATAGGTACATATGTATTTCAAATCAAGGAAAACTTTCTATTTTTTCATTTTGTCGTAAAATCAAAAATAAGTTTTT
>JABXWE010017081.1:0-17371 GCA_014611495.1 Limonius californicus | reverse complement strand
CGTCCTCGTAATTTGGACCATTCCTTTTTCCTGGTCAACATATGTTAAACGTTAGCGTCTTTGTCCTAACCACCCGCTCACCCTCCAACCCTCGAGCTGGCTATCGGTTCGTTAAGAGACTTTCACTGCAAAAACAAGTGTGAACAGAAGCGTGTGTGTAAATTTTGTGCCGGACCAACAATAATCGAAAAACGCTGCATTTCCTCGAAGCCAGCACTTGTAAGTCAGCTATGTTAGCCTTTATCCGATTCCTTCGTGCATAATTCCTTGTGTTGTCCTGCGTGGCATTAAGCCCAAGGAAACAACAACAGATATCACCAGTGCTATTATATACACATTTCGGTTGAATATAATGCACTTTTGAATTTACTTTAATTTTGTTTATACTCAAGTTTGCCCCCTTTTTGTATTATATGCCGTTGGGTATTTGTTGTTATCTTACGGCACAGATAGATAAGTTCAAAGGTGGAGACTGTCCTAAAACATGTACAGCCGTATGTGCATGAGCAAAAAAATAGTATAATAAATAATGTTGCAGTTGTAGTAAGGGAATGCCAAACAGTGTGGAAAACACAGTGGTTGTAAAATATGCAACATTCGTTATATATTTAGTGAGGTATGTATCAAATATTAAATATTCAAAAAACTATCCTGCAGTTCCAGTTAATTTTAGTTTTATACAGAGTGGTCATAAAAGTTGCGCACAAAATTCTTAATTTTGATATTTAATATTTGTTGGGAAAATCCTGATACGCATCAATATTATTTTTGTTTCTGTGCTATGACGTCATCTTAATTTCTTAATGACAACCCCATTTTCTCCCCTTATTTTAATAGACATCCTCACCGGTTAAATTCTGTTATAAAAAATCACCTACGGGAAATGTTCAAAATGTCCACCATTAACGAGTTGGCATTGTCCAGCACATGTGTAAACACATTGTATCGCGCACTCAGTAATCTGTGGTCTGATATTTTCCATTTCTAAAGGAATCCGAGGCTTTAAATCGTCGAAGTTGTTTGGCCTACCAATGTAAACACGCGATTTTATATGACCCCATAGAAAAAACAGCGAGGACTGTTTGCTTGGCCTACGCGATCACCTGACTTAACGCCGGTAAAATTCTATAATGCTTTAATTAACACGCTTAATTATTACAATTATTCTCAATTTATAGTCTAACAATGCCTAAGATGCAGAATTAACCAACTTGCATAGAGTTTAAATTGTCAAAATGTTGTATGCTGGAAGTTGTAAGTCCAACACCTTAAAAGCGTTCATATGTGCGTAGGAAATGTTAATAAGATCTTAATTTTTTTGTGAAATTTTATGTGTAAATTAACAGGGATACTTAGATTACCTTTAGGATTATTCGCTTTCTATTTTCAGCTATTGACTGCAGCATTATAGTGTTAATGTACGTAATATGTTTCCCAATGGTTGAATCGGTTGATGAGAACCATAAAAGCAGCCTTCTAGATATTTAGATATGACACCATTCAAATATTCATTTTACTAGTAAATAAGAAGTGATATATAGTTACATAGTTACACAAAAAATTGGAAGTATTGAACAGTGAAATATGAGTCCTTACCAAATTCAACAAAGATTTATTTTTCTCTGGGTTATATTTTTGTAAGCGTTGTTTTAACATGGAAAGCGTGTGAAAAGGCGCACACTTTTATGGTCAAAAATACTTGACTTCTTTATGTTTTCAGATATCGGAATGAAGGTGTCGCTTGTACTTTTAACGGCAATAAGTTAATTATTTTTTGAAACATTTATAGGTGCTCATTTAGTAATTATTTCTGTCATTACGTTTGTTGGAGTGGAAATATAACCTCAAATTATACGTATTTGCGTATAGTTATTATGGAATACAATCGAACTACAATAATCAACAAAAGATACATGTTAATTCTAAAAAGAGCTGCAGTTCTTCACGTTTACGGAGAAATGCGAAATTAGTCACTGTTGACTATAATGATGATTTAGAACACCACGATATTTGAATGTTATTTTCTCATCCTAATCAGGACAGTCATAACCACAATCATGGGTATTTTATCTCTTAATATGCACAGTCAACTCCATACAGAAAAAGTCATTTTTAACTATTTTTAATTCATTATATAATTCGCATTCTTTTGGGTACTAATCTGTTCAACGAGACTTATGGCTAAGGTATCTCTTAAAATTCACTTCAAACCCCGTAAAATTAACGCTATCAGGGTTATTTTTCGCATCGTTTATGAAAATTAATTCAACCACCGTTGCGTATATTCATTTCATCCCTTAAAATGCACCCCTTCAAAATGATAATTTCTATCCATGTTATTCTTGACCCTTTATTCAGGACAAATGTATTTAAAGCACGCTTATTCGCATTAAAGAAAAATGACACAATGTGGACACCTGCAAGTTATTCCTAAACAGACAGTCGACAACCATAACAGGAAGGCAAAAATATACAGGATGTTCCATTATAAAAGAATCTATTTAGCTTGACCACGAAACATTAATTTTAAGACCATACATTGTTACGGGCCAAACCAGCTTTATCGTCGACCCGCAACAGGAAAGGTGGAAAAGGCCTTCGGCTTAGGTCAGAGGAGTAGGGGTAGTTCACGAGAAACGCTTAAGGGAAGGAAATCGAACGTGGTTGTGTACAGAGTCAGTCAAAATTAGTGGGCGCCACCTTCCATATCACAGCTGATGCAGGTTAACGTGGAAGGCCGAGGAGCCTGCAGCTTACGGCAATCGAACTCACCTTATTGTACCTCCTCCTGTATATAAAGCTTACAAAGTTCATGCACAGTACAATACACACAAATAAACGATATGGTGAATTTTAAGACAAATATAGTTCTATTGGTGGAAATTGGTAACACACACAGTACAAAAAAACAACCAAAACAGTAATAATTGTAGTTGAACACAGAACACAGGGAAGTTGGAACGCTCAAACAAAGAGCTCGCCGCCACTGGTTTGCGATATTTACTTTACTAAACACACAGATCTGCGCAGCCAGTGACGTTCGAGTTTACACTTTGCGAGTAATAACTAATAGCAATTGGCGGCTGAATGTCGCTTAGCGTTGCATAAACAAAAAGTTTTCACAACAACACAATAACAATTTTTACCTTAGTTTTCTTCAGTAAGATGTAGAGAGAGGCACAATTTGGGGTGTTCTTAGGTCCTTAAGAAGCAGACAAAAATCGCAGGTACGAGGTCGCTTTGCGTTTGTCGCAGCAGCAGCACATCCAGAGGGACAAGAAAGGGGTTCGATATTAATCCGCCAAAGGTGATCAGCAAATTCGCAATGAATTGCCTTCCAAGGGTTACATCCAGCGTATTTCTTTAAATCCGACACTTGTCGATGGTTCTGTTCACCCTACGGTGATAACAGCGATACGAGAATTCACGCGATGGACACCTATCGAAAACCCAAGCCGCCCTTGCAGTATTTGTTGTCGACGCTGAGGTCTTCGCAAGCAACCGGGTCCAAAGGAGATCTAAAGTGGACTAGCAAAAAAAACGAATGCCAATATCACGAAGCCGGAATATTTCATCATATTACGAAATATGTTGCAAGAATTCTAGAACAAAATATTCCACGTGGAACTTCCGGGCCAATTCTGCAGACAAAGAATTCTCAGAACTGTTTTCGGTCGGCGTAAACAGACTAAACATACATGTCAAGCGTTCCCTTTCGGAAGTTGCGAAAAAGTGATCTCCCCTAAATTAACCTTTAAAAATAATAAAATAGTATCGACTTAAGAGCGGCAATTAAAATAAGTCTTTAATTCATATGAAGCGGCAAAATCAAACGAACATAACAGCATGGCTTATTTATTATTGGATGTGTAACCACCCACGGGATCACTTACGTTCAGCTAATTAGCTAGCTGTGTCCATCTCGAGTGTATGTAGAATACGAGAATAACAGATAAGACCTAGATAATATTATTAAAGGTATGCTATTAAAAGAAGACATTTGCTGTCACATTTTAATACGGATGAGTTCATAAACAAATTAATGACGTCAGTACATAATAGGAACATATTAATTGATATAACCTCTCACGGGTTTCTTTTGAAAATTTGCCTTTTTTAAAGTGATAAATCTGTTTCATACCTCTTTAGAACCCAAGTGAAAATAAAAGTAAGCCGGAACTCTCTGGAACGCCGTTCTGGTAAAATATTTGGTAAAAGGATTTCCGATTTAACCAGACAACAAAGTATATTTGCTTTTCGTAAACAATCTACAACACAAAAAAATGAAACCAAAAAACACAAAATGATTTCTCAATAAAATCTATGCTCTTTATTGACCCGTCCGACGATGGATAGCGGGCGATTGCAGATAGATGTACGGTCAAGGAGCGTGCGTTGGACATGACAGCAACATGTACGTCACAAGCTTGTTGTGTTTCGTTTTTTAAGCGCTTAATCAATGGCGTTCCGTGAAGACATGTTTCTGCTTTCACCCCTGTTAAGACCGCTGTCTATAGTGGCCTGTAAAAACTAATGCAATAACAGCTGATGCATTCAAAAATTAAGATACCATAGATATTCGCAGAAGATTTTCGTATTTGACCCCCAACCAATGACAATTATGCAAGAATACATATATAGTGTTAGAAGTACGATATTGATTAGCGCCAATAACTCACTGTCGAGCCAGAAAAACACAGACATTATTTTCATGAACTCCGATGAAGCTGTGAAACACGAACTGAAAACTGTAATAATATAATTTAAACATTAGGTTCCAGAAAACCTATCGTACACCATCATCGCTGCCTCCGACAGGGTGTAATTTAAGATGCAAGTAATTCTCCAAATGATACGTTACTCGAACCTCGTGCATGCTCCCGGCTTGATGCTGCATCGTTACCAAGAACAATTGGAAGTCCCACAGGCAGCCAATTACACGAATGCAAAAATTCTGCAGCATCTCGGCAATTCGTGCATACAAGCACTCGCATTATGGAGGCTTTTTATGATGCATGAACATTTCGTAGCGAGAATGCCAGCCATTTCGTTCAAGTACCTTTATTTTTTCTGTGTCCGTTAGGGAAGGGATGCAGTGGCGTAGCAACCTGTTTTTGTTTTTTGGGAAGGGTAAATGAGTTAGTTGTGTGATCAATATATTGTGAGGAAAATATATGAAAATAGTTTTTCCAATGTGCTAATATTAGTTTCAAGACACGTCAGTATTTAGGAGGAAGAAATCTGGTGAGAAAGTGATCTCGTCATACACTTTTTTATTCTTTATAGATTGTTGGATGTTTGCGCATAAATCAATCAAATTCCATTTTCCATGTCGACTTTACAGATTTATAAGTTTCAACATCCAACGGTTGTAACAAGTGTTTGTGTGCGTTGGAAATGTTATAATGTGGATGTCATTGTCAGATGCAAGTGATAGAACTTCTGGACTGCGATGGCTTGCATGCGAGTCCATAATTAGAATAATAGGTCTTTCAGGGGAAATGCTGGTTAGGAAATGATTGAACCATTCCACAAACGATTCCGTGTTTATCCATCCTGATTTTGATAAACGAATCACAGTACCAGGAACCATGTCTTCACACAAACCTTCCTTCATCCTCACACCTTTGAAAATTACTAAAGGGGGCACAGAAAAGCCGGAAGCATTAATGCATCGTAGGACAGTTAGTGGTTATTCGTCGTTCAGCATAGCTTTGTTTATACACATACTTTTGCCCAACAAGAGTCGCAATTCGGTTTGCTTTCATAACATAAGTGAAGCCCGTGTCTTTGACGTTCCAAACAAGGTCAGGTAAATTGGTAACCCCTAAGTTTTGGGCAAGATCATACAACTTATCATAAAAGTCGTTAAGATTTTCGCGGCTTGTCATGTTTATCCTTTTCATCGAAACGTTCTCGGGTTGTTTCAATGCCAAACCATACCTTGCTTTAAATTTTCCCCACCAATACCATCCAGCCATTTCTTTTTCCTTGTTAAAATGATTAAAAGTTTCTGATTTTTGTCTAATTTATAAGCTACATGCTTGGTGGTTGATTTGGTTTTCTGTAAGACCAAATTGCATTTCTTGCATTTTAACAACATATTGAACAAGCTTTGATTCCAAATCAGCATTCAAAGCAAATGGTTTTCCCATTTTACAAAGATTAAGGAAGGTCAAATTTTGAGGTTGATCATTTATTTCCTTTAAGAATTTAGATGTGTAATCTTTCAATGTGCTCCAAGGTATTTGGAAATGCTTGCTAGCTTTATAAATTGACCAATTTTCATCTTTTATTGTTGTTAATGCATCTTGCATAGTGCGAAAAGAGTATTTCCTTTCAAATTTGTCTTTATATTTTTTTCTCACAATTTTCTTTTGAGGGTGCTCCTAAACATGTAGTAGATGTATTACTTAAAGAACAATATCTGCTACTAGCCGTTTACATCATCATATTGTCTAAATTTTGACTGAAGTTATTAATCACTGCTCAGAAGCCACGATTTTACAAAAGAAAAAAACTAAGAATTATCTTCCAATTCCTAAGGGCGCTACACCGTCCTGCGTTCAAACACATGCCCTTTGAGGTTACATATTCATTAACCAACATGTTATCTACCTTGTGAGCGTCAGCGTCCTAGAACATTTATTAACATAGTTGATCAATTAAATGCAACATCAGAATAAAACCACTTCAAAAACTGATAAAAGTTACTTTCTTTTAAAGAAAAGGCTGCTGACAATTGATCTTCCGTATGCAACACTGATAAACTGTATGTTAAGGGAATAGTGAAGAGCAGCTCTTGAATGTGGTAGTATAAGCAACCAACAATACTTACTGGTAACTTATTCGTGGCAAATATTAAAAAATTTATCACGGAGTTGCTTATACCACGAACTACCCTGAGTTTACCTTACTTTGGTATTTTCGATACGTCGATACTTTGTTGTTTTACATATTTTCAATACTTTTGATACTCTCGATAACGTGATACTTTCCGCCCTTTGATGGTATCACTATTTTTGTATACTTCAAAATCTTCAGATACTTTCGAGCAACGTCTGTGCTAACCTGGTTTCGGTATTGATATAAAAACCCCTTGACGAGAGGAACAGCGAAGCGAAAACATTCGAAATGTTTCACTGGAAATATTATCATCGGCATACCAACGTTTTGAGTAGATTTCATTTCAATTTAGTATTTGTTGAAGAGTAATAATTAAAATCTTATACCTTAAACTACTAAGAATGACATGTTACCACCGAAAAGAATTGGCAACAATTTCACTAGCAAAACCATCAATATCTTTATGCATTGGGTTCTTCAAAATTCAACTTTCTGCACTGTTGTTTCTGATCATTGTTTTTTTGATTCCAACTGACATAAGAAACAGGTGATAAGGATAATAATCGCCGAGTGCAGGTAGTGCCTGACAAAGATCTATTTGTTATCTTTAATGTTTCACTTTGTTGTTGTAATATGCCTCATTGGGTTTTGGAAATTTAGGTTATTAAATAGGTAGTTTAAGTAAGTAAGAATGATTTTATTCAATAATTAAGACTTGAAACTTCTCACGGTATTAGAAATGCCGACTGTCCTATTTAATTTAATTACCCTAACCCACGCGTCCGTCCAACCCTCTTAACTTATTGACCTCCTAGCAATAAAATATTATGTTACAATATAACACATGTATTAGTTAAGCTGTAAGATTTGCATTCTCTGGTCTGGCGGTAAAAGAAAAGGCGATTATGTTAACCAATAGGGAGTGGCAGCTTGTTGTCAACCCTGCCAATTTTATTAGGAAGCTAAGTTTTCTTTTATACTTAAGCAAAAAAGTAGTGGCAGTTGAATTAAGATCATCAACGAAGCTACATCCGAATTATAGTTACAAGATATGTATATTATGTAAATAAATTGTACAAACAAGGTGGATCGAGTTTATTAAATTCTATCCCCTAATTTCTTGGCTGCAATAAAGTCACCCGACTGAAGAACGTGTGCAACGAAGGTGTTAAGTATTTAACGGGTCAGTTCGTAGCACACAACATTGTTTAGTAAAACTTCGTGCTTCTGTTACCAACATACACATCTAACAATTTTTTGCCAATTAGTACATTAAAATCAGTAATGTGAAAATCAATGCAGCAACGTTTAAAAAGTATACACAAATTATAAAATCTATTCCCACATCAGGTATCGGTAATCGGACAGTACCATTCATATTGCCATGTAGCCCATCTCTAGTCTAAAATACTGGGTTGCTTCTTATTAATTCAGTTTGCCTAAAACGTGTTTTTAAGTAAAAAATTCCAAGAAATTTTTCCAGGCGATTGATTTCAATTTCTCGATCATAAATCATGTGGAAAATGCACATAATAAGGAAAGATAAAGTGACCTTTAAAAATGTGAAGCTGGCTGTAATAAATCGTCCAGACGAAGGCAAGACATATGGAATCAGTGAAGTAAAACGGACTTGTAATAAAAGATTCGCGTGATCGAAGTAACTAACAGCCGGTGCAGTTACTAGATCACAGGGCAGCCAAGCCTGTGGTTACAAAACATCGCACGTAGGAGGCCTGGAATCATAGCTCTTTAGATTTAACACCCACCGCTCTTCATTTAAGATACTTTGGCCCGTCATTTTCCTGTGGCCTCCATTTCGAATGCATTATTTTAGATTATGGTCAGTCGGGAATTTATTGCTCCACCGAAGCCGTAAAATTCAATCGGTTTGGATGTTTAGAAGCCGCAGCGTTTCCGTAGTTTCTACCACCGTAACTGGTCAAGAAAGAGTGTGTGTTGAAAATTGGGAATGTTCGAGAAGTAAAAATACAAAAAATAGCGAATAATAACATCCGACTGTTTACATCAGTATCTTTGTGTCAATGTTCAAAGGTCGCACGAGACACATTCTGCAGGTAGGGGAAGCGGTGCTTGTGTTTAGAAAATTCTATTCTTAAAATAAAATATTGCGGTAATATGCTCAATTTCTGCTCTTAGATGCAAATGTCAGCACACTGCTTTATTTAACATATTCGACATATTTGATTTCTACAAATCAGAACGTACCTACTATTGTGATGGAATTGTGCCTTAGTGCAATGAAATGCAATTAATATGATTAATGCAACCTTAGGAAGCATTTTCAATTAGATAACTTTTATCTTCTTTTTGAATGGCGAATTTATTATTGAATTTTTATTAATAAAATGTCGAAATACATACACGTCTTAATTTCAGGCCGTTTATAACGTCAACGAAAATATAAAATCTTTAATAACCTTTTCATCAGACAACGAAACCAAAAAAATTAAAAGATAATCCCTTCAATAACATCAACCACGGAAATATTTTCGAAATATATTAACAGCTTTACAGCAGATGAGGTCTGCCTTTTTAATTTACCTTTTACTGTTATCTTGTAGAATTGTAAATCAATTTGGGATTCATTGATTTGAACTATTAAATGTTTTGTAATATGCTTTTGTGATTCTTGTTGTCGCAACGCAAGTCATTTCAAGATTTTCAACTCAGAATGCTATCGTCAATTTTAGCACAGCTCACTTGTAAAAAAATAGGTGAAGTGCTATTACTATAACCCTAATAATAACAAATAGAAAAAATATAATTCAATGTCAACTTACCGAGTTTTTGTAGACCAAGTCTATCCTTCTGTCCTTTAATGCAGCAAAATTATTTATTATGTCTTCGTAAAATGGTTGACTTTTTATTAATTCTAATAAGAGTTCTTTTTGAATTGAAATATTTGCCAAAGAAGAAAGCCTATTTTGAGATACTGCATTTCCTAAGTACGTTTTTATTCGTTTGAGGCAACAAAAACTTCTTTCCCTGAAGCACTTCTCCACGGAATAGTTAATACGAGGTAAAACAATTTGTAGGCTTCGGTAAACATTTCTTTGTTCTCATTGAGATTTGCTAGTGTAATCTTGGGTCTGTAGATTACGGTAACTTTCATCGGCATAAAGAAGATTTAATTCGTTTTTAAGGCACTGACTTTTTGTAAATATTTTGCCATAAAATTGACCTAAACTTTCAAATGCTTTAGACGGAAAACACGAATCATATTTTTCGAATTTCCGATTTCGTAGTATCAGCCAAAGATATGAATTGTAACTTATCACAGTCTTGAAACCGTACTTCCATTTCCATTACAATGTGATCCAGTACTACATAAAACAAAATTCTATATTTTCTTCTAATGTTATTATTTGTAAGGCTAGCATATTTCCGCTTAGGACGCTTAGAAATATCGATTTGTGTTATTGCTATTGCCTTAGTCTTTTCGAAAAGTGTATTAAAGAAATCGTCATTCCTTTTCCTCTTTAATAGTTCAATAGTTTTATATCACAAAAATAAATATCCAATGATTTCTTTTGGAGAACATCAAATAATATGTCAGTGAGAGAGAAAATGTCATTAAACACTACAGTTAAAAAGGTGAATTCAAAATTGACGTAGGCGTTACCATGGCAACGGAGATTTAAGTGCAGAGATAAAATACGTTTAAGGCTAACTCTTCACTACAATTGCACGAGTATTGTAGGTAAGATTTTTTATGGTCATTGTATTCACGCTCGACGGACTGCATTTAAAATTTAAACTTTGTTTGTTTTCACTAAGCTTCTTGTATCTACGAGTATGTATGCCATAAATAAACGACTCGTAATAAGTGTAATGCCGATAAATAATTTGTTATGTAATTTAAATAAATATTCGCAATTGAATGAAAATATTAGGTGAAGAGACACTTCACCTACTACACTTGGCGAGCCGCCACTGTCTAGCACTGTCTGTCTAGTCTGAAGTCGTCAATGCTACTAATCTTTATTTAGTTATTCAGCAAGGTATTTTTTATAGAAAAATTAATATAAATCCGTTCAACGCTTAAGATGCGTTGAGGACAAAGCGCTAACAGCGTTAAACGGGCCCATTCTAATACATACTCAATATGGATACGGGAATACACGATCAAAAATAAACAAGTTTTACTTAAATTTTAATTTGTTTTTATATTAATTGCCATAATATATATTGTTATGATAAATATATGAGTAGGCCATGGAGGTACCAATGCTGCACAGCAAGCAAGTATAAGAGCATACTTTATCTATGCATCTCTGTACTAGATAATTATTTATTTATAAATTTGTTAAATGTTTGTCTTATTGGAGGTGGCATTGGAAATCATTAGAATCGTATTAAGAACGTGAACGTATAACACGTGATAAGAAAGTGAACTCCAATAGGGTAAATATTATAAATTGAAGGGTTGTTAGGGATATAGATAAACAAGGGTTGGAAAATAATTTATTCAAGTTTTAGTATTTGAATCGAGCGGAGGTGTGATCGGGCTTCACCCAGAAAATCACACCCGAGCAAACAAATTAATTTAAATTTACATACAAAGATTCATGTTTGGCAATTAACGTTTTGGTGAATGTAATATTTGTGTAATTATATGAAGTTATGGAATTGGTTGTTTTATTGAAGTAAATGAGAATATTCTGAAGAATAGAAACATAAAGGAAGCCACGAAACCCCGAGATAAGAAGTAAAAGCCGAGGTATTTTAGCAAGGTGTGAGAACTTTGATTTACAAGTTGCAAGTCACTAGTACAATTTAGCAAAAGGGATCGGAATATAGCAATATATAATAGAAACACAGAGAGAAAACCACCGCAAGAGAGACAAGCTCTCACTCGCACCCATTGTTCAACCGCTTTCACTCTACTCCGTCTGTGTGTACTAGAATTTCCACTTGATACAAAGTTAAACAAATGCCCCGGAAAAACATTAATTTAAGCCTTAGAGGAATTACAGCGCTACGTCTAATCGTTACCTTTCCCCGATTAATTTGAGTTCGGAAATAATCGTATTATATACGAATCAAGGAAAATACAGCGCTAAATTGAATCAACGAAATTTTAGCCCATTTTAGGCTTCGAACAGAACCGCGTTATAAGGAATCATTGAATATTTAGCGTTTTTTTAGCGTTACAAGGGGTCTTACTGTATGTACATGCACATGTGTAGACCGCGAAGAGACAATTTTAAAACTATTTAATAGATTGCAAGAGTATATTTACGTGTTAACCTTAATTAAATCTTTATCATGAAGTTGGTGATTTTCGTATATTGACAGTACGGTACAGTAAGGTTAATGGAAACATTAATAATGAATAATTAAGTTGTTCGGGAAAATTTTAAAATATATTTTTGCTGATTTTTAGCGTAAGGTTACGTTTTATACATATATAACTTTTCGTGTAAAAATAAAAACACGTAAGTTTAAGTTGGAATATTTGAAGATATAATTGTATTACAAAAGTCTAAATAAACAACACGCACACATACATGCACTTAGACACAACGTAGATGTGGTAACTTCCAGAAAAAAAACTGAAAACATTGCCATCATCAACCTATTTACCAACATAGATATAGCACGTGTTGACACAGAAACATAGATTGTGTATGTTACATTTCAGCAGCGTAGGCAAGAACCTGAAACTGGTTCCTACGTAGGTCGTGATTTTATTGTTGTTTTATATCTCTATTATTGTAAACATTTTTTCACTGTGGAAGATATTTGATGTCGGTATGATATTTAATGGAGATGCAGTTTTTACAGAACGAATTGGACATTTAGATAGTTGCGGTCGTAAGCGTGATTAGAAAGCTGCTTGCTTCTTTATATTTAACTTAACCAACTTCAAATTTCCATAGCAACAAAAGAATCTTCAGTGCAGGGGCGAGGCTCTTTTACACGCTCCGGGCAAAGGTGCCCGTTTTAATAACTTGGTAGCAGATTTATGGTGTTTTAGTGTAATTTAGTGGACACTTAATGGTTTACCGAAATTAAACCATTTTGTTACCATCGCAAACGTCGAAACATAATATATTGGATCTACAGGGGTTTCACAGGTTGTTAATTAAGTACACTAAAACAATAATAAGTCGTAAAAACCTGAATTTATAAATGCTTCTTTACAAAGTGTTGGGCAAATACAAATCGTGTTGTAATCTTGTAATGCAGTATTCCTGGATCAAGTTCATATAATTTTTTATATAAACCGTCGATTCCGGTTAAATGGGCCATCGGTTAACCGGGCCAGCCGCTTATTTGGGCCAAATCTTAAAAAGCGGAAAGCAAAAAAGGAAATTGACATCGTGTAGGGGAAATGTGCCTGAGACGACACACCGCCCGAGTTGACATAGTGGCTGTATTTTCAATACCAATTTGAATTTGGCTCTTGTTTCTGATAGAATGTGATGTGGTAAATGGCTGATGACGTTTTGTGCAATTTAGTTACGATTGGTCAAGAAAAAGTGTTGTTTTTAAATATTTACAGTATTGAATAGCGGTATGTTTTTTTTACGAGAATACAATCTTATAGACAATTTTTTCTGCTTTATTTATTTAATTTTTGTTAACGGCACCACAATTAGCAAACATAACCCTACCTTTGTTCATGTTATAAAATTTTTAAAATGTATGTAGAAAATATAGAGGCTATCTTCAATTCAAATCTACACTTCAGGGCTAGATGGCATGGTTGGCATAGTTAGTTGGCATACTATGCCAACTCGAACCGACGAAAGTGAAAATAAAGTTGTTGTCTTTTTCAGATAAAAATGGTAGGAAAATATAAAATAAAAAGCGATAGGCATAATTGGGAGGAGGCTAATATGGAGGCAGCAATCAATGCAATTAAGTCCAAACAAATGGGTTGGTTGCTTGCATCGAAAAGTTTTGGAGTTCCTTTTGGAACACTACGGCGTCGTTGCGATTGTCAAGGCGGTAATAAAATCAGTAAAGGTTCAAAAAAGGCTACTTAGGAGGTAAGAGAACAACATTTGAACCGGAAGTAGAGAAACAAATAGTGGATCACATACAAAATCTTGAAATACGTTTTTTTGGGATGAGTACAATTGATGTCAGAAGACTTGCGTACGAACTTGCGGTTCGAAACAAAATCCCTCATTTCTTCAATATAAAACAAAAAATGGCAGGGTGGGATTGGCTGAAAGGCTTTACCCAACGAAATCCGGAAATCTCTTTAAGAAGCCCTGAAGCAACCTCAGCAGCCCGAGCACGTGCATCAATAAACCCCAAATTCAAAAATACTTTGAACTTCTTGAAAGTGCTATGGAAGATATTACTTTTGATGCAGGAAGGATTTGGAATATGAACGAGAGTGGCTTGTCAACGGTTCCATCAAAAAATTCCAAAATTTACGCTACTAAACGGAGGAAGCAGGTTGGTACTCTAACCAGTGCAGAGTATGGTCAGCATGTATCAATCATTTGTTGCTTCTGGTTCATTCCTTCTTCCAGCATTCATTTTTCCTCGGAAGAATATGAAAAAGAATTGATTGACCACTGTCCCCCAGGATGAGTTGGTTATACACAAGAGAACGGTTGGTCGAGTTCAGAGATATTTTTGAAATGGTTAACACATTTCGTTAATAGAGTGAAGCCTACTGTACGTGAAAAGGTAATCCTGCTACTTGATGGACACAGTAGCCACAAGAGTTTAGATGCACAGATATACGCTAACGACAATGGTGTTATTCTATTTTGTTTTCCACCACATTGTACGTACCGCGTGCAACCCCTGGACGTCACTTTTTTTGGTCCATTGTCAACGTATTTTAATCAGGAGTTGAACAGCTGGCTAAAGCATCACCCCGGCAGAGTGGTAACCCATTTTCAAGTAGGTGAAGTATTTAACCGGGCTTACCAGAAAGCAGCTACAATAGCCAATGCCATAAAAGGATTCTCTACAACTGGAATTTTTCCATTCAATTCTAATATATTTCCTGAATGGGTGTTCCTATCGGAGGTAATCAATGTTGAAGTTGAAGTTCAAACTATTAATACAGCAACTGAAACCAAAGAAATGTCCGAACCAGCTGGAAATAATTCCGGAACTTCAAAAAACCAAACAAATGATGAACCTAGCTCATCAAGTTCCACAAACGAAGGTCAACTTCAAGAAGGAACTAAGAATAAAATTCTTTAACCCAAATGTCTAAGTGTCAGACCTGTGGATATTTCGCCTCTCCCAAAAGCACCTGGTAAGGAAAATGCACCCAAACGAATCAGACGTGGAAAATATGGCGTTCTCAGCAGCACCCCCGAGATTCAAAATGAGAAATAGGGTTATCAAGAAGGAAGCTGCTACACTGAGGAAAGTAGCTAGAGCAGCAAGGAAAAAATGAAACATTTCCGAAGACGAAGATGAACCGCAATTTGAAGATGCTGATGATGATTATCCAGCCTGAATTTATTGCAACGAATTGTATTCAAATTCGCGTAGAAAGGAATCATTGATACCATGCCAGAAATGTAGAAACTGGCGCCATTGTCATTGCGCAGGTATAAAAAATCACAAAAAATGTTTGTGAATTGTGCACATATTATTTTATTGAATAAATATCATTGTTCTTAATTAATTGTTTTATTTATACCTATATGTTCACTATGGAAAATGCCATTCTAAATGGGGTATGCCATCTGATGGTGCTGATGAGATGGCATAGGCAACCCTATTTTTTAAACTCAAAATAAAAGAAAATCTTTGTTTTTATGCATTCAAACAATGCTAATTACTGTAGTAATATAGTGTATGTTCAATCATAAGTATTTGTTTTTAACTTAGATTTAACTTTGAGGATGCAATCAACCATAGAAAAAAAGTATGCCATCTCGGGCACATCTCCCCTATGTGGGACAACCAGTCCGTTTAATCGGGACAGTAAATTTTAAGATCAAAATATGTAATACTATGATAAAATTTTAAAATGATAAGAAAAAATTGTAAACAGCTTAATATATATTGTTTACGAAATCCAGTGGATAATAAACAGCACTTATTTTATTATTTTTTAAATCTTGTTCATCAGACATACCATATGTCTGCTGTCGGCGCGGCTTCGGGGATTCACACATAGACATTGTTGGAGTGCTGCGGACACCGGTCAAGCGGTATTCGTAGTCCAGCACAATCCGCGTTGGTCAGTACTTGGATGAGTGGACCAATATAGTGGCATATACAACCGGTCGTGCTTCGGAGGGTACGTAAAACCGTCGATCCTGGTTGTCAAACAAACATCGTTGACATTCGTAAACCATGTAGTGGAACTTCTCTTCTCTGTTCGACGGGTTAGGTCAGCCTCCTGCCCGGCATACTTGCAAAAGAGGGCTCACAGAACCTACTCTATTGTAGGTAATTAACAGGTCATTGACCTATACACAGACGAAGAAGATATTGTATTGAAGCATGGTGGAATTAACGTATATTCAGTAACAGCTATACCAAGCTACACCGCCGCGCATATATGACGTATGGTACTATGGTAGACTCGCTTTTTTACAATATTATTTAAAAATGTACAACCTTTGCTAAGATGCCAAGAAATGACACTTTCAAGTAAAATTGCTTCGCTGGAAAAATTAAAAGTCAGCCACTTAACACAAGTCACCGTCGGTTCGCTGCATAATAATTTTCTGTTATTTATATTTTGTCCAAGAATTTACTAAAGTCTAGGAAAGAGACAGCCGCTTAATTTAACCAAAATATTCTAGTCCCATTGTGTTCCGATTAAGCAGAATCTACCGTAGTTTGACCGGCGGTCGTGGGCTAGAGGTCAGCGCATTAGACTTGTACGCTGATAGTCTGCGGTTCAATTCCCAGTACCGGAACATCGGATTTTAACAGCAGTTTTCCCTCGCAAGGCAATGATAAACCAGCAAGGTATTTTGCCTAGTAAATATTTTCTGGAGTAGAAGTGCTTATACTTGCCATGATTCGGAGCCCCCACGTTAAGCTGCAAGTCCTGTATGTCTGTGGTACTTTAAAACGTGCAGACATAGGAGGGAAGATTCGCTACATCTCGTAGGAGACAAAGCACTCGAAGAAGAGGAGCTTGACCCACGTAATACGATAAATGCAAACTTTCATAATCACATTTTTCCGAAAAATTGAATTATATATACTATATACAATAACGATGCAATTTAGATATTTTGTATAAAAATCCTTAAAAGAGCAGTCGAACAGTGATCATCATTAACAACCTTTTTTTGTCCCACTGCTGGGTATCGGCCTCTTTTCTGCCACGTGTTTCTCTTCAGCGCTAAGGTAGAAACACGTGGGTTCTACCGTTTAACGTAGACTCCGAACGACAGAAATTCCAGAGAAGGTTTTTAGAATTAAGATCCCACGGTTGCAAGCCGGATTGGGAAATTGTGTATGGTGGGTTGTAGACAACAATTTTAATAAATCTGTATAGTACTGCTTGGGTTTCGAACCCAAGCCAGAATCGACGTTTTACTCAGAAAGC
>JABXWE010017079.1:0-28842 GCA_014611495.1 Limonius californicus | reverse complement strand
CTAAGGACATTAAAGTCTTATATCATTGAAAAGAAAAAAAAAATCTCTATTAAATGAGTATAATATAGGGGTACCTTGCTATTTAAAAAACATTACATGTTACGCGTTGCGCTTTTGTTTTCCAAAAAAATTATATTTAAATATTGGCCTGTAATAGAAAACTAAATACAAAACAAGTTTTATTTGAAACATTTTTTCATAAAATGTATATTTAATGCACTATATAACATATTCCATACTTTTCGGACACGGTGTATATATATATATCTGTATTCTGTATCCCTTACCGCATAATAATCTGTTTTCGCTGTTATACTGATAATCGAGCATATCTGCATCTTTGTTTGATTTAGGGAACTTCATATTTTGTTTTGGTAACTCGTAGATAGGCGTATTTAAAATTCGCATAATGTAACAGAAAGAGAGAGACAGTATTGTTGTTGTTATATTCTATTTAACCCTGTAGCCCGCTGTTATAACCTGTGAACGGACTATATAGGGTGTTCCAAAATTAAGTATCAAAAACTATACCGCGGGGTAGAAAAAATAATTGGGATTTTCTTAATAAACTCATGGTCTAAACAGTTTCGTTAAGAAGTTACAGCCCCCTAAAGGGGGTACTCCGAAGAAAGTTTTTTCTAAATATTTCCAAAACACACATGAGTAATAAGTTTCAGTTTTTTGTGTTTACTCTCTTAGTAAACCCACAGCTTGTAATGTAGCTAAGGGTCAGAAATTTCTCTTCTTTGGCGCAGTTTGGCAGGTTGGGAATGAGCACCCCTTACTTTTTTAACGAATAAGATTTTAAACTTTAAACGTGAAATTCAGATTCTAATATAGAAATACAAAAAGGTCCTGTTGTTTCTTTTTGATATTAATTACCGTCATCGAGATATTTCACTTGTAAGGTTTTAGTTTTAAGCTTTGAATGAAAATAATTTTTTAGTGAGCCAAGGAAATAATCATTGTTTTGATTGTCAGTCTGACGTTTTGTAAATGATAAACCGCTGTTTTCTCATGTCTAAAAAACCTTCTTCAGGGTATCCCTTTTAGGTGGCTGTAACTTTTTAACAAAGTTGTTTAGACTATGAGTTTACTAAGAAAAAACTAATTATTTTTTTAAATTTCTACCCCTCAGTATAGTTTTGGGTACTTAATTCTGGGCCACCCTGTATATATCAAACATTCACATAGCTATGCAACCAGTCATCTATGCACTAAATAAACTCTTCCAATTTAATACCATATGTCCATCATTAATCACAAATAATATAATGTACCTTGCACACAGTACCATATAAGACTGAAACATTATCCAGAAAGAGAAATCCACTAATTTGAAAGGCGGAAACATTCCCAAGGATTTCAAAATCGACCAAAAGGAACAAATTAGAACTACCTGATAATTAAATTTAAATGGTCTTCTGTTGAATTGTCACTGTAATATACTAATACATATATGAAATAATAGTACTGTAATGGTGTTACAAATTTTTTAAACTCCATGTAGCATTAATTATCCGTTTGTGATATTGTGCGGGAATCTCAATGATTTATTTTATTGCCATGACTTTTAAATATGATTCTTGTTACTATTGTTATTTATAAAACTATTATCTTATCTTATGCTAATAACAAGTAAAGAGTTGGCGATTGTGAGCAGGGTACAGTTAATTAGTAGATCCCAAATATTATTTTTTTGTTCTATTCAATATAAACTGTATGCAACATAGGCATTGGTATAAACGGAAGAAGTCTTAGATATGTTGAGAATATCTAATAAAATACTAAATGTGGAAGTTTACAACGAGCAAAACCTTGAAGCATTGGGCTACGTAAGTAAGGCCCCACCTGATTTTTCGGACAAAAATTGTAGAAACGTAGAGGAACGTTTCTGTGCTTTTGAAATTTAAATTTTCCTTTGTAGTGACTAATTTATGCTTTTATTAAGTAAAGGAATTTACATGTTAAGAAATATTCTACACTAAATTCTATTTTTACATAACTAATTTATAATTTCATATAGCTATAACAGAGGATTACCATTGGGACTACGTCAGCAAGTACTAATTCTCTGATCAAATTAATACATAATAACCAATATTAATACAACACATAACTACAATATTTATAACGATTAAGCAAAGTAGGTAGCAAATAACAAATTAATATTTATATTTTAATATTAATTGTGATTAGACTGTTTTAAATGCGGCTACCCATCTCAATAGAAGTTCATTAATTAATTTAAATAATAGTGAAAATACAAATTACAGAACCTTCTTTACATTGCAATTTCAGCATATCATTATTTATCAAAGACAATTAAACCACATAAACATAATACATACAGTCTTAATTTACAAATTCTCATGGCAATATTTTAAACACAATTAGGAATGTGTCCTCTTCTTAGGTCTAAATACTTAACAACGTTCTTGAAACATAGCAATTTTAATTAATTTGCTATTATGCTTTTGAGAAAATTTGTAAATATATTTTAATTCTTATAGAATCTCAAACGTACGTAAGTATAAATAGTTTTATTCTGGCCATGAACCAGGAACTTCTGTAGAAATGCAATGTCTAATACAAATACTTATTGTATATTATACACAGTTATTTGTTTACCATACTAATTAATAGTTAGGATTGTATGCATTTTGTTTTGGATAGTGTACAGTAGGTAAGTGGAGTGGTGCAGTTGCACTTTCTGTATATGGTGGTGGTGCTTGACGTGATGATTGCACCGTTGCAGTAGAAGAATCAACTACTACAAAAGTAATTACTAGCACTTGATATCACCCCAAATTGATCTGCTTACTCACCTGTCGGATAGCTTGAATAATGAAGGGTGACTGGTGCCGGTGTGGGTGCTGGTTGGGTTATTATAGCAGTCACAGTTACAGGCTGTTGTGTCGGTGGACCAACATCTACAAGAAATTTTCTGTACATCAATGCTTTTTACTTATTAAAAAATAAACTTACATCCATGTACTTTTCCTCTATTTTTACAGCAGCAACAACATCCACAACACATTGTACGAAATAATATTACACTTTGAAAGGTACTACTTACTGCATACAAAATAAATTACTTTTTCTAGAGAAAAGAAGTCAGAACAGTATTATTCAGATTGCAAAGTTACGCAGAGAATTGGCGTCCTGACGTATACTACTTCAGCACTCAGAAGAGAGCTTACTTCTAACTTTTGATTGTTTAAATGGTGGGAGAGTAGATAATGCTATCTTGCACTATCACGTTGAAAATATGTTATCACGTGGTATTTCTGTGAACTGTACATATTTTATAACTAGCATAAATGCACAGAAGATTGATAGTGAACAAAGTAATACATTTTCTTCAATGCTTAATTATTTACATTTATAAACAAAACTTGGAACAAAACCAGTTCTTGTAGTATTTACAAAAATATTAGGTAAATACCTGATAAAACATGTTTATATGCTTATAATATCAAAGTGCCGCTTTAAATGGTGTAAATAGCAACACATTAACAGCATAAGACTGCCATGTACACAAACACAAACTTTTAATTAAAGCTGGGTTGTTACGGGCCAATCGAGCTTTTTCGACGATTCGTAACTAACTTGATGGAAAAAGGCCTACAGCTTAGCTCAGAGGAGTAGGGGGAGTTCGTGAAAATCGCTTATGGGAAAAAATCTTTAGTTGAGTACAGGGCGAGTCAAAATAAGTGGGCGGCATCTTCCAAATCCAGCTGATTGTAGGTCCTCGTGGAAGGCCGAGAAGCCAACAGCTTACGGGAACGGAACTTACCGTGATTTTGCCTCCTCCTATATATTTAAAGCTTGCAAAATTCTTACACCAACAAGTACAAAAGACACAATAAGAGACAGTAAACTTTAAAACACATATAATGAAACAGTTAAAATATGACAGTTCAGTAAAATGACACAAGTTATAACGCAAAAGTTTGAATTACAGAATTTTAATTCTTGAACGTTCAGAGAAAGAGAAATCGCCGCCACTGGTGCAACGGGATTTACGTTCTGCATTCAGTTACGAAACACCAGTGACGCTGAAGTTCACAAAAATACAATATGATCTGGTAGTTTTATTATAAAACAGATTAACAACACATATGGCGACTGAAGGTCATTTTTTCTTGTAATTACATGAAGTTAAATTTGAAGTCTGCAAGTTAACGCGAGCAAAAAAAAGGTTTCTTTGTCTCAACACAACAAAAAAACTGGTTCTTTACCTTGACGGAGTAGCGAGTCAGACACAATTTCGAAGAGTTGACGGGATGATAATGAAAATCTACAGATACACCCCTGGAGACTTGATTGAATGAAGTCAACAGCCAGGGGCCCGGAACTTTGATGCGCTCTTCGCATCGACGGTAACCGCAAAGGGACGAGAGCTGGTCTCGAACATGAATCCGCCGAAAAGGCGATCGGTCAATTCACAAAGAATTGCCTTTTGTTTGGGTTAAATCCAGTGCTTCCTATTAAATCCGGCAGTAGCCGATGGTCTGTTTATTACGCCTTGGTAAAACAGCGAAACGGAACACATATAACGACTACCCCTTGAAAGAAAAACCCAAGAGCCGCCCCTGCAGCACTTGACGTAATTACGATTACCGATTGATGGAGTTTTCAGGCAACCGGAGCCAACAGAGATCGAAAATTGACTAACGTAAAAATGCAGCGGGGATTTGCACCCCCCTCAAAAGGTTGTTATTACAAAATAACATGAAATGTTCTAGAAAGTTCTGGAATAAGGGACACGTGAGTTTTGGGAACAGTCTGCTTCAGAGGTCAAGCGCGGAAAAAAACAAGAGTCTGCAATTTTGACACAAAGGAAACTATTATTAACACATTTCAAACTTCGAAAGACACAGCAAAATACCAAAATGGTAACCCAAAATAAGACTGCAATTAAAATATCGTTATTAATTCTTACAAAGCGGCAAACAAATGAAGAAATCAATTCGTATAATTCGTATAAAGCCGCACATTTTAAAATGAACATAACAGGGTACCTCCCAGAACCCACAGTTCTTGGAAGTATGAGGTATCTTTGTTTTATAAAAAATGTATTCAACAATTTAATTACAAATATTTACCGTTGCAGTTAAGGCACCTATTCCATTGTTTTACTAACCGACGTATACCCTGCTCATAGAATTCTTATGGCTACTGATTGAAGAAGTCTTCCACAGCTATTTACTTCTGTGTCAGACTCAAAATGCCGACCTTTTAACGCTTTTTCAGCGGTCCAAAATTATGGAAATCGCAAGGCGATAAATCCGGGGTAAAGGGTGCATGCTCTAAAAGCCTCCATTTCTTTCATTGAAAAATATACTTCTTCTATGCCCTTGTAAACTATATTATGGAAAAAAACCTAAGAAAAAATAGCTTATACTAGTATGCAAAACGTATGTAGGTACACGGGTACCTGATTGTGCATAATAAGTTTAAATATTATGCGCGCACATGAGGGTTAATACGTATACGAACTTATCAAAGGCGATGGTCAATAAATATTTGGACTGTAATTGGTCAACACATTGTACCTAACCGACTTAATTCAGCCTTGGATCGTCAATTTTTAAATGAAAATTTACCACTACCACTGCTCGATGAAGTTCCATTAGCAGTTAGATTAAATTGTCGGTGCAACATGATGGTGCACCGTCGCATTATGGAATACAAGTGAGAAATTTCCTGAATGAAAATTTCTCTGAGAGGTGTAGGTATTGAAAGAGGTGGAACCATACCACGGCTTCCGATATCACCGAATCTGAATCCGTTGTATTTCATTTTTTGGAGCCATTTGAAAGAATACGTTTATCTCGAACCTGTTGTGAATCCTGAAGATGTCTTAGCTGGTATTCATGCTGATGTGGCATCCATAAACGAAAATATATTATAGAGGGTTCGTGCTTCCATGATAAATCCTACGAATGTTTGCCTTGAAGTGGGAGACACATTTGAACATATTTTGTAATAACAGATGTGGACAATATTTTTGTCGCTAATATTATTGATTTTTCAGAAGTTTATTTAAATGATAAATTTTTTGTCTTTCAAAATCGTGGTAACGAAGGAGAATCGGAAAAATTTCAGTCTTAATTTTTGATTTGTTTTAGTTCCCTGAATCAAATCCAAAAGCAGGGACATCAATTTGGACACACCTCGTATATTGCGTTAAGTAGAAGTATTGGCTCCAAGGAACGCGGGTTCAATACTGGCTGAGGTCGATGAAATTCTCTTGGCGGGGAAAAATCTGAATGTGCGCCTTCTGTCGGATAAGAAGTAAAGCCGTCGGTCTCGAGCCATTGCGATGTGTGACACGTAAAAAATCACTGGGGTTGGAATTATCCCAGATAGGCTAAATTCATAGTTAGGGTGCACAATATGCCAAGAGTTTCAGTGCATAGAGCTGCTTGGAAAACCGCGTCTTAGATCTCGCCCAATAAAACAATAAACGAGTATTTCCTTTGAAATTTCCAACCAAAATTTTACCTAACGCCACTTTTCTACATACAGGGTGTCAATTTGGAAACGTGCAATCTGTTGTATCTCTGGAAATGAAATGGGTATTGAACTTTTTTAGAAAATGTTTCTAGAACATGGAAGGGGAATATCATGACCCATAAGGTAACCTTCCTCATTCAAACCCTTAACCTCTAGCTACCCCAACAAAAAAATGAGTGTTACTTCATTGAAAAGCCCTTACAAAATACTATGCAATAGTTGCAAACAATGAAATAATTAAACTTCTTTCACTTAAAATTTGTTGTCTACAAAACTCAGCTTCAGGAATGTCAATAATTGATTCAGAACCTGAGTTTTATTTTTTAATTTTTCCCAGTCGGGAAACTACTATTGAATAGCATTTTGTAAGAGCTTTTCCATAGTATCACAAGATGGGTGTTACCATTTGAAATTTTTCTATTGGAGTACCTAGAACCTGAGGGGTTGAATGGAGAAGGTTACTTTATGAAGATTTCCTCTCCATGTTGTAGAAATTGATTCTAGAAGTTTTTTTACTTTCAGAGATATAACACATTCAAATCCTTAACCTCTAGGTACCCCAACAAAACAATGTGTGTTACTTCATTGAAAATCCCTTACAAAATACTATGCAATAGTTGCAAACAATGAAAAAATAGAATGGCTCACAACATCTCCAGATTTTGACCCCATTAAGCTTCTTTCTTTTACCACATTAGCAACAATTGTCGTGCAGCAAAATGACGCCACATGAAAGTTTTCCTGGACGTTTCTCTCTTATTGCTTGATGAAGCTTGTTCAAAGTTTCATTGTACAGATTTGCATTGACATTTCCTCCAGGTTCCTTAAACTCTATCAACAAGGGTCCTTCATAGTCGAAAAAACATTTTAACTTCACCTTGCCTGCAGAAGGTTGTGCTTTAAACTTCTTCTGTGGAGGTGAACTTTAATGTTTCCACTGCATCGACTATAACTTACTGGATGGCTCGTAGTAGTAGCTCCAAGTTTCGTCACCAGCAACTATTGACAGAAGAAACTCATCACCATTTTGCCTATAGTCTGTGAGGTACTGCAGAGATAAACCCATTCGCAAGCAGTTTTGTTCATCAGATAAGAGACGAGGAATCCATTGCGAACAAACTTTGCTGTAAAGAACAATATTGTTCCATAGTATATACTATATAGTATGGACAGATCCTACACTCGCACCAACAATTTCTGAAATTTCTCTAATTGAAATTCGACGATTTTCTCTAATAAAGCCTTCCACACATGCCATATTGTTTTCTGTTAATGCAGTACACCGTGCATCTGGTCGCGGCTCATCCATAGTCCCCCCTTTTCCATTCTTAAATGTTCGGCACCATTCTTACACAGTTGGGTACGCAATACAAGCATTTCCATACATTGATTGCATTCGCGTACGAATCAGCAATGGCTGCACACCCTCAGTGCATAAAAATTGTAGGGCCGCACGCAGATCAAACTTTAACGGATTTTCAACACCAAACGTCATTTCAAAATCGAAGTTTTAAAAGTCGTAATCAAATTCAAACGCCAGAAACTTATTAATGTGTTGGTTACAAACACTACTAACATTAACAAACATCGTTTTGAATTATTACATTTGTTTTCAAGGCTAAGTTGATCAAAAACGGGTACCAGTTGAACAAGCCCCGTAGTTAATAAAAACACCCACTTTACAAATGATAAATCTATTTATTACTTGTACATAAATCACAGACACTCTGTAGCATAACTAATAATATAAACTCCAATATTACGCATGCTGAATATTTTCGCATTAAGCACACATATTTTCTTGTGTATCTGTTACACAAGAAAATATGTACGCGTAATGCGAAAATTTGTATTTGTATAATTTAACATTCTAACAGGTACTTATTAGGAGACAGAGAAGTATTGTATTAAAAAAATGGTGTTAGTTACAATAATAAACTATTACATCTAAGTGTATAAGGAAAATATAAAAAATATATGTAACAAAATTATTTACATACATAGTACATATATAGATAACATTCATCAAATGAATTAAAAATCAAACTGAAATATTTTTAAAACAACACATATGCATTTGTTGATGGTATATGTAGATGCAACCGCAAAACTATTAAAAACAAAAAGCACTTCTACTTTAAACCTCAAATTTCTAATAATGGAAAGTCAATCGCATGTCTAGACTTCATTCAAACATGTGTTTTTTATTTATCATACATGTTACATGTAAATTCCTGAATATTGCAAGAATTTCGCTTAATCGTAATGATTTTACACTTTTATGAAAAGTCACATCTTTGACAAGTACTATGCAAAAGTTCTCTTGTTGATACCTTATTCTTGAAAATCTTAATCATCATATAAATAAAACACATTAGTCTTCTTCCTCTACAGTATGTAGTGGTGTTGGAGAATGACTTCGATATGACATTTCTGAAGAAGTAAGCTGAGTTTGATCTAAAGTACTACCATTTCCCTTTGGTGGAAGACTTTCACTTCGGTTTGTGGGACGGATTTTGGAGTATTTTGGGGGCAGACTTTCACTTCGTTTAGGAACACATGCAACTTCACTTTGATGATCACTTTGCTTTGAGGAATTGTTAATACTCTTCAAAGGATGATTTTCAGTTGGTTTTAAAGAAGGTCTTTTAGTACGTTTAGGAGGAAAAGGGTTTACGGCAGGAGTTTCACTGGCTTTGACTGTAGGTAGACCATCACTGGGTGTTTGGGTACAAAGACTGTTGTTCAAGAGAGGTTTGTATGGGCTCCCACTTCGAGCAGTTCTATTTTTTAAATGAAATGCAATAACACTAGCAGGGATGTAAGGACTTGCACTTCTTCGATTCTTTGGATCTTCAAGGTCACCAATTCTGCTAACTGATGAACGTGCACTAGCAGATTCAGATGACTGAGGGCTGGTGCTTTTATGTTGTACAGTTTCATCGTTTTCCTGCTGGGAATGATGGGTTTTTAAATCTATTGAATCAGCGACTGCATTATCTGAAATTGGTACCACTGTTTTGTTCTCTTGTGTATCTTCAGTACCATCATTCTTATTATTAACAGGTGCACTTGTACCTCTATGCTGAAGGAAATTTTTAGTCATTCTTTTGGCTACAAGGAATGCAGCAACATCAGCTGTTATAGATGCTCTGGAGTTCATAGGAACTGCAGCTGCACTCATTCTTCTCGCTGCACTAGCTGACATACTCATTCTTTTAGCCACAGAATAAGCTGCTGTTTTCGGCGGGTAATAAATTTGTTCACTAGAAGTACTACTTTCATCACTAGTATCTTCGGGAATTATCACTTTGTGCATATATTCTATAAAATGAAAAGATTAGTAAATATTGTAACACAGTTACATTTGTATATAAATAAGCTATGTTTAGGAAATACTACAAGGGCAGCAATAGACTACAGAAATGTATTTAATTATTAGAATTTCTAATAAAATTTGACCCCGGGAAAGGAATCATACGTCTAGACTTAGTTCAGACAAATATTATATCATAAGCTACCTTCTAACAATTTTAGGGAATATTATAATGAAAAGCTGATTATTATAAATATGATACGCTGTTGCCTAAAAACCATTGTAACAACATTTTCGATTGGGAGATGCCAAATGACGGTATTTTGTTTAGTGTATTAAAACTTTTGGAACTGACACCACACATTTTTCTAAAACCATAAAATCATAATAATCCCTCTCCCAGGCAATGTAACTTTTTTATTTATGTACCTTACAAATATAGTAGATGTGCAGTTGCATTTCTTACAGTAATTTGTATATACAGATCCTCACTTATTTAAATTATTATTTCTTCTAATAAAAACTAATTCTTTGAAATATCAAAAACTTGATTAATAATATTTACTAACCACAATCGTTAACAAAGATTGTAAATATTATCCATAACTTTCCTACAAGTGGATTGCAAACCTTACTCCTAATAAGCTACCTACAATATGCTAAAATATTTGAAGGCAGCATTTCACTTGCTTTGATATCCAAGTGTCATTTCAATTAATCTTTCTTATAATTAAATATTTATAAGCTGCATTAACTTGTTAATTACTAACTGTCCGTTAAATAATAAACAAATGATAAAAATTCAGTTCTTGCTAATAATGTTTCAAAAGACAAGAAACGTAATTTCTATCCAACACACTAACGCATATTGTCAAAATTCAACTAACCTCTTGGTGGTAGCATTGGATATGGTGGTGGTAAGTCATTAGCAGGATTCGGAGCAGATTGAGTCTCATTTAACGCAAATCCTGGTGGTACTCGTGGTGGTGAAGTACAAGTAGATTTAAATCCTGGAGAATGAGGAACAGGTCGAAATTCACCAGGTTGTTGGAGCCCAGGTAGACCTATTGCTAGTGCAATGGCACTTATGTCTCGTTGATTATCAGTAACTAAAATAAATAATGTTTTATTTCCAATAATTAATTTTAATCAACTTATACTTACAACTATACTTAGGGTTTCTGTATTCCTGGCAATAATAAATAAGAAGAGCTAGTGCTATCATACAAGTAATAAAAATAAGCACCACTAGATAGAACTCCATACTTTGAGAAATAGATATAAAATATAATTCCACGTAAAAGTGGCTTTAAAAACCATAACCACAGCTAATGGTAACTATATGTTTTACTCACTTGTTAAAGTTTACAAGCAAAATAAATGAGTGTTTTCTTGGACGTGACTCAACAACGATTTAAAAATATCCCTCCATGTCGCATGTGCCTAGCTGGTCACATAACCGGGTTAAAATTAAAATTAAATTTAAAATACACACAAACAATATATATGCACCTGCGTCAATAAATTGGGAGCTAGGATAAACAAATTTGAACATCCTTAAACTAAAATAAGTGTGAATAAGGATGTCAGATGTTTAAATCCTTTGATCCTTTAACAAAAACATTAAATTTTTGCTTGTTGTGTGTACAAATGAACTGAAATACTATGAATAGTAAAGATTTTTAAAGCATAGTGCAAAATGTTTACATTTGTTTTATGAAGAAAATTGATGTTAACAGTTTTTGGAACTTTCTGTTCTAAGATGATTATGTAACTACATATTCTAATATTAAATACAACCAATATTACTAGTTTAGTAAAAAGAAAATTGGTAAAAAATGTATTAATTTCCTGGATTTAACATTCAGTATACTATGGAAGGTACTTATAAAAATTGATAGGATTTCAATCATTTGGTAAAGGTAACAGGTTGCATTACTACCTGTAGTAAACACATAATTTGAACAAAAGTTCTATTTCTAGTCATTTTTAAACACCTACATAATTAAAATATTTAATAAATGGAACCCTTTAAAACTAATACAGCAAAAACTACAGGAGTTGTCTTTTGCACCGAAATCACATTAAATTACTAACTAACATATCTTAAAATTTAAAACTATGTCATTGAAAAGTACAGGATGTTTCTGAAATACATGCAATATATTAACGGGTTTTAGTTTTAATATACCTATGCCAGCAAATATTTCCTAAGAAAAATAATGCGTATCCAAATATCAATGATTGAAGCAGTTTTTTGTTTATACCATCGGAACTATTCGACTTGTATATATAATTTTAGAATGCTTAATCCAGTAAGGTTCTACTGCATGTGCTGTGGGAGAAAATATGAAAAACTAAAAGGTATAGATATTTTAAGTGACCTTGTTTGTAATTCAGAATGAATCAATGAAAAATATGTTGTTAACTATAGATTGATTCTTAGTATATAAAATTACTTATAATTCCAAAAGTTATCTCTGTGAATGTGTATTTTGTTTTTTAGGTATATACTCTGCTGAAGTCTTAAATTAAAATATTTCTAACATGCTTGTTCCCAGAAACAGTACAATAAACAACCTTAGAGATTATAAAAATGCACTACAATTTAAAAAAATGCGACAATAAAGTAAACAGAAAAGTGTTATCTATGTTCTACCTACACATGCAGGATACTTGGATTTTAACAAAACTTCATGAGATCATCTCCAACGAAAAACAATAGCACAGAAAAATTTAAATAAAAATAACCAAGGAGATACATACAAAAAAAACTAATTTGGCCAGCGATTGTTAAACATAATGTAGCCTTGGTTCAAGATATTTACAAAAATAAATCGGAAATATTTACTATATTTTGAGGTTTTACAGTAAGCTTCATTCGGACATGCATTTATATTTTCCTACCATAATTTATAACTTAATTTATGTACATTTTTTAATAAGGCAAAATAAATTAAAGATGTAAATACAAAATACGTCAATAATTTCACAAACCATTTTTGCAAACACCATTGTAAAAATACTATTTAGTCATCAACATAGTTTCTAGAGTAAAAACTGTGCTATATATCAATACTTTACCATAAGCGTTAAAGATACAATATGGCCTGCACGTATCGAAAATTAAAAGAATCGTTCACCTGCAACCTAACACTGTTAGTTGTAATCCAAATACAGATATAATTAACCAGTATTAGTAAATGATAATTTGGTAATTACTCTATAACATTTTATACATTGTACAAAATCATAAAAAACTTTTACTTGAACATTGATGTAGTAACTCGTTTATTTCTTGATTCTGCAATACAACATAAAAAGGCAGTTTTAACTCACCATTTATAAACTTGGCTCTACAGAAATACATCAGATCTAAGCTCTACTAATAACGATTCACTGCATAAGTACTATCAGCAAAAAACAGATCTCGAGGCACTTTGATTCCAGCTCATTATCAGTCTGTGATACCGACTGCAACTCATGATACAGTTGTAGAATTCGATGTTTTACTCTGAATAACCATCGTTACAGTTCACTAAAAAGAGAAAATAAAGAACTTATACACAAGACATAAATATTTTAGTGACTTACCTGAGATAAACGTTTTTTAAAACGGCTTGCTGTTGATGGATTTTCTTCCTTTAAAATTTCAGAAAAAGGAAAAAGAGGTTCTTCTACAGTATGAGAAGTCCCAATTTTACACGAACTGTTATTTCTAGAATTAAAATCTGTAGGTGTGTCACTTGAACATATTTCTGGTAAATTGTAATCTTTATTAAGAATTGGTGATGATCTTAGATCATCAAGTGTCATTAGCAGGTCTGATAAATCTGTGCTTTGTGAATAATCATCCTCTACGTTATCAAGGGCTGATGATGATTCAGTTTGTGAATGATCTTCGTCATCAGACTTATCAAACAACAATGCTACATTTGACTGTTGTAAATTTTTCTTTGCATCTTGATCCAAATTTATGGCTTTTGATTTGTGTTGTTGATCTTGTTCTATAACATGCTCAATAGATGTTGAAGGCACACTTACACCTTGTAAATTATCACTCCCTTGTTCTACATCTTTACCTGATGTTGAATCAAATGTTGCATCCTGTAACTTGTCTTTGCTAGCCCTAGGTTTGGTCTCTACAGTTTGCAAATCGGCATTGCCTTTTTTAACATCATCGCCTAGTGTTGACACCAAAGTTGCGTCCTTTAACTTGCCTTTGCTAGCGCTGGATTTGGTCTCTACAGTTTGCGAATCGGCATTGCCTTTTTTAACATCTTCACCTGGTGTTGACACCAAAGTTGCATCCTTTAACTTGCCTTTGCTAGCGATGGATTTGGTCTCTACAGTTTCCGAATCGGCATTGCCTTTTTTAACTACTTCGCCTGGTGTTGAGACCAAAGTTGCATCCTTTAACTTGCCTTTGCTAGTGCTGGATATGGTCTCCACAGTTTGCGAATCGGCATTGACTTTTTTAACATCTTCGCCTGGTGTTGACACCAATGTTGCATCCTGTAACTTGTCTTCATTAACACTAGATTTGGTCTCTCCAGTTTGCGCCTCGGCATTGCCTTTTTTAATATCTTCGCATGGTGTTGACACCAAAGCTACACCCTTCAACTTGCCTTTGCTAGCGCTGGATTTGGTCTCTACAGTTTGCGAATCGGCCTTGCCTTTTTTAACATCTTCGCCTGGTGTTGACACCAAAGTTGCATCCTTTAACTTGCCTTTGCTAGCGCTGGATTTGGTCTCTACAGTTTGCGAATCGGCATTGCCTTTTTTAACATCTTCGCCTGGTGTTGACACTAAAGTTGCATCCTTTAACTTGCCTTTGCTAGCGCTGGATTTGGTCTCTACAGTTTGAAAATCGGCATTGCCTTTTTTAACATCTTCACTCGGTTGTTGAACCTACGTTGCATCCTTTTGACTTTGCCTTTGCTAGCGCTGGATTTGATCTCTACAGTTTGCGAATCGGCATTGCCTTTTTTAACATCTTCGCCTGGTGTTGACACCAAAGTTGCATCCTTTAACTTGCCTTTGCTAGCGCTGGATTTGGTCTCTACAGTTTGCGAATCGGCCTTGCCTTTTTTAACATCTTCGCCTGGTGTTGACACCAAAGTTGCATCTTTTAACTTGCCTTTGCTAGCGCTGGATTTGGTCTCTACAGTTTGCGAATCGGCATTGCCTTTTTTAACATCTTCGCCTGGTGTTGACACTAAAGTTGCATCCTTTAACTTGCCTTTGCTAGCGCTGGATTTGGTCTCTACAGTTTGAAAATCGACATTGCCTTTTTTAACATCTTCACCTGGTGTTGAACCTACAGTTGCATCCTTTAACTTGCCTTTGCTAGCGCTGGATTTGATCTCTACAGTTTGCGAATCGGCATTGCCTTTTTTAACATCTTCGCCTGGTGTTGACACCAAAGTTGCATCCTGTAACTTGCCTTTGTTAGCGCTGGATTTGGTCTCTACAGTTTGAAAATCGGCATTGCCTTTTTTAACATCTTCACCTGGTGTTGAACCTACAGTTGCATCCTTTAACTTGCCTTTGCTAGCGCTGGATTTGATCTCTACAGTTTGCGAATCGGCATTGCCTTTTTTAACATCTTCGCCTGGTGTTGAACCAAAGTTGCATCCTTTAACTTGCCTTTGCTAGCGCTGGATTTGGTCTCTACAGTTTGCGAATCGGCATTGCCTTTTTTAACATCTTCGCCTGGTGTTGACACCAAAGTTGCATCCTTTAACTTGCCTTTGCTAGCGCTGGATTTGGTCTCTACAGTTTGCGAATCGGCATTGCCTTTTTTAACATCTTTGCCTGGTGTTGAACCTACAGTTACATCCTGCAATTTGTCTTTGCTAGCGCCGGATTTGGTCTCCACAGTTTGTGAATTGGCATTGGCTCTTTTAATATCTTCATCTGGTGCTGAAACTACATTTACAGCCTGCGGCTCGCCTTTACTGGCGCTAGATATCGTGTCTGCGGATTGTGAATTATCTTTATTAACTTTCTTATTTGGAGTTAATATTAAATCTGTGGTGTGGGTGGGATCATTCTCTTTTTCTTCATTCACTGCTTTTAAACTTATATCCTGTGACTTGTCATTATTTTCATCTGCTGGTTTTGACCCTGGGGCACCTATATCTTCTGGTTGGGTGGATTGCTGTTGTTCTTCTTCATCGTCATCATCATCATCTAATACTGGAATCGATAAACGATTATCTGCGGAACATTTTATTTCCTGTCCATCATGTTTTGCTTCATCAACAGCTGATTCTGATTCATTTGATTTGTGTTCATCCTCATCTACACTGTCAGCTGGTGTTAGAGTTGTTGGTGAAAGCTTAGTTGGTGAATCAGCTGAAGATATTGTAATCGTGGGTATGATTCCAGTATAAACGTAATCTAAAATACGTAACAATAATTAATCAATCAAACACGTTCTTTTTTACCTAGTTAATTATGTACTTACTGCTACGACGAACACGAGGACGTGTAGGATATAAACGAGCATAAATAGTCATTCCGATTGCTATCACACAAAATGTTCCTAGTAATACTGCAATATCGAAATACCAATCCATTTTCAAAATAAGTTGCCTTGGAAGAACCACAAATGCATTAATCAACTTTAAAGTCAGGCAGAAGTTCACTGGGATGATAGTTGACTTTCTCACAATAAATTTTCTGTTAGGGAATTATTATAAACTGTATGAGAGTGTTTTCCCAATTCAAATCACTCCACAACAGTGTGCCAAAAATAAAATTTAGATAGACTGGTGCAAAGCAATTTAATTCTTTTCTATTTCTAGAGGCGGGTATTGTTTTCATCAAATTAAAAATAGTTTTACTATTGCACGGATAATCACACAGCTATTGAACACATGAGTTCAACTGGTAACATAACTAAACAAGTGTAACATTAGTTAAATAGTAGAAACTGGGTAAAAATAAACGGCGCTGATGCAAAAAATAAACATGCTCATTACACAACTAAATCTGGGAAATGCTAATCAAAATAGAGGAAATACTTTAGAGAATGTTATTTTGGTGCATCTGTACAGCATTATATTACATGTAAAATTTACTTTTAATTTATTTTATACTGCTAATTCGTATAATATAGGTTCCATAAACTATTTAAACTTAATTACTTGCAAGTACAAAATGGCCTTAGTCTGACGCAAAAGCCGACAGTTTTTTGATTCTTTAAAAAAATATTATTCTTGGCAACGGTTTCTATTTTGTGAGAGCCATTGACAAATTGGCTTGATATTCAAATTAGCCCATGTAAAACAACTTTTCTGTCAATGTCATACAGGTAAAGTATTTTTTATATTAAAAAGTACACCCTTTTTATTTACACTAACATAAGATTCTATTTTTTTGGTTAAGCTTCTGAACGAAAAACTTCAACAGAAGAATTTTAATAAATACCGGAGAATAAAATTATACGAGGTTGAGCACAAGTACGGAATAATGCAAATAATATCTATACGCCGTCAACCAACCACGATTTTGACAAAATTTTCTACCAAAAGGTTTCGATATACATACAGCGGATACAATGAAGATATTGGCGATTTAGCAAGACTTCTGCTTTAGCCGGAAATTTCAACTTTTTTTTTTAAATGGAATATCCTGTATATTTTAAGATATATCGATAGAAATCTTTTTTGGGAGTTTAGTGATATAAGGTTTGACGCCTTTATTTTTAATAATTCTAGAGATATTGAACAAAACACTTTGATTATCTACATGACAACAAAATAATGAAAAACAAACAAATAAAAAAGGCAAATAAGATCACTTGAGACGAAGCTCTAAATGACCACTATTTACTTCTTGGCAATAACCAAGTCTTATGTACAAATCCTGCAGTTACATTAACAAGATGATCTACAAGAATTTTTATTTCACCAACATTTCTTCAAATGATTTGGTCTTTCGGTATAAATTCTGGATATAAAACGTTCTAAAAGAAAAAATGGATTTAGATCCGGAGAACAATAAGGACATTCAATAAAACCCCTGCTCCCATTTAAAGCGTAATGGGATAGTGTTCCGTCCAAGAGAAACCAAATGTTATTAGGTAATTCCCCTTTTTCTGTAAGAGCAGGACTTTCTAAAAGTTCTAAAAACTTTCGGCCTGTTTATAGATCATCAACACAACACAACCAAGACCAAGCAAAATTTAACAACTTCACAAAACTATTTAAGCTTCTCGCATTCGTCTGTTTTCGTGAGCTGCTAGATAACACTTACGGAATATTATTGTTCAATATCTCTAGAGTAGAGAATAAAGGCATCAAACCATATCTCACTGAACTTGCAAACAAAAATACTATCGATGTATCTTAAAATATATAGAGTATTCCATTTAAAATAGGAAGTTGATATCATTACCGGGTAAACTGGAGGTCCTTGTAAACCGTTCATAATTTTATTGTATCCGCCATATATCGAAACCTTCATGTAGAATATTTTGTAGTACACAGGGTGTTAATGAATTGCAGGAACAAACTTCTAGGACTTAAAGTATACATGAAAACAAACATTTTTTGTTAATAAATGTATGTTTAAAAGTGTTTCCTTTCAGGGATAGAGCTCCTCAAAGGTTCTTTAAGAAACGCCTAAATGTAGGCAACTCAATTTACTACCTACTATTTGTTTCCATAACGACGGAAATTAATACAGGATAAATAAAGCCCTCTTTCCTACTTTTCAAATTCAAATTAAATTTAAAATAAATTAATTAACAAAATGTTTCAAACCTAAGCAATAGAAAAAGCCAAAATTACAAAGCAAAAATCAACTATTGGAAAAACTTACAATAACTAATTCAGAAATTAACAAAATTATAGTAAATTTTCACGAAGCTGGGACTTTATTTATCCTGTATTAATTTCTGTCGTTATGGAAACAAATAGTAGGTAGTGAATTGAGTTGCCTACATTTAGGCGCTTCTTAAAGAATCTTTGAGAAGCTCTATCCCTGAAAGGAAACAATTTTGACCGTACATTTATTAACAAAAAATGTTTGTTTTCATGTATACTTTAAGCGCTAGACGTTTGTCCCTGCAATTCATTAACACCATGTAGATATAGAGCATTGTTCCGTATTTTTGCCCAACTCTGTATGTACAGAGAAATAAAAGAAGCGTTCTTCATTCGTTCGTTTCATTGCTGTGGCGTGTACCTAATTGTATTGACCTTCATTTATATTGTATTATCATCAAATGAGCAAGCCAAATATACTTGATTGTTACCTACACAAAAATAAAATAGGTATGTGAATGAGTAAACTAAAGAGTTTAAAATGTCGCATCATTTTTCTGTTACATTTACTGAAAAATGCTGACAACTCTAGTTGTAATACTACGAAATAATGTTGTCCAACTGCAAGAATATAAATTACAGTTTTTATTTGTACAAACAGTTGTTTCCAGAGTCGTCCATTGTATTTCAAAAACAAAAAAATAAGAAAATTTCATAAACTGCATAGGTATTAGTATAAATGTATTCAGTAAGTGGGCAATACAATTTCTTTGTGTTGTATTACGGTATAAAGCAATAAAAATTATTATATGAAGATACTTGGGGTTAAATATCAGCGATTTTGTTTAATGTTTCATTTTACACTTTTATATAGCATTATCAGTTTTCATTGTAGCGTTTTGTTCATTCTGTGTAACACTAAAAATGTATCTGTTGCAAGATAATTTCTGTACTGTAAGGGTGCGTCTTCGGTGCTGCTATCTGGGAGAATTTTGGATGAACCTTCGGTAGCATGAAGCTATGCCCAGGAATCGATAGATTATTTTCGAATTGTTCGGTGTTGGCACGTTCTTAATGGCTTCTCCGGATCGGTGTTGATCCCACTTTGGTTAAGCACATCACCTAGGTATTTTAGCTCGGATCGATAGAACACATATTTCCAGGGTTGTAGCTGAAGACCACTGATTTGAAATCGATTGAAGAACTCCAAGAAAACCCCCAAGTTTTGTAAATGTTTCTCGAAAGTGTTTCCCACGATTATAATGTCATCCAGATAGCAGAAAACTCGGGGTTTTAATTCGGGACCTGTGATGCTATCTTAAAACGGTAATTGATTTAGTATCAGTTAGCGAGACTTGCCAGTATCCATGTTTAAGTCCAAGGTACTGATGGAGTGGACTGCACGTAGCTTATTTTAGATGTTCTGGATAAGTAGTAGCGAGTAGGCGTCTTCCTTGGTAACCTGATTAACTTTCTGGAAGTCTATACAAAAACGATATTTTCCGATAATTTTCCTGCCAAGACTACAAGGGAACTCCAAGAGCTCGCAGACGGTTCAATCACTCCATCGACTAGCACCTTGTCAACCTCTTCGATAATGATGGCTGGCATCGCCGGATTCCTCGGGTAATATCTTTTTAATCGGCTTGACAGCTTCTTTTAATTTGATTTTATGTTCCATTTCCAGGAAAGAATTGAACTCCTCCACCCAGTCTTATACAATACGGTTTCCGGTGAAACACAACTGGGACTCCCTGGATCATCAATGTCTGTTCGCTCGGTATCCTGGATGGCTTTGATAGCGTTCAGAAAATCAAGTATTAATACGGCATCATTGTTTAGATTAGAGACGTCATTCCACCTCCACTGGAATTCGCAACAACCCAGGTTGATCGCAAAATTGCAGATTATTTTGTGATTTGACACTTTATATTGCTCCAGCAGATCGCGTACATTTCTTCCTACGTATGATTCTATTGACATCCACATACCTTCAGGGTCATAAAAAGTCTAGGGTCAATGGATGTCACAGCAGTCGGTGCTGGATCAGACCGCCCAGTTTATACTGAAACTGCCTTACTTTTCCTGTCGGCGGTTGTAGTTTTCCTGACGCCAGCATTTACAGTACCTGGACAGAATGCCTTCCTTCCCGCACCATGAGCGGAGCCCTACCTTGCCGCAGCGCCAGCACACCTCCATCCTTAGGTAAGTGACATTGCTGTTCTTCGGGACATTAACAAGAACACGAGAGCGTATCGCAACTGGCACTAGAGGTATTGTAGCACATACAGAGCTAACTGGAAGATTATTGCTGCTTACCATTAATATTCTCGGGTTGGACGCTGTCTTAAACATGTAAGCTTGGGCTGGTGACGGTAATGGACAGAATGATTCGGTCGCACTCTAGAGCACTTCATATTCAACCACCAGTTGTAGAAATTCTGGTAAATGCTCGTAATCCTTTCGCTTGATGTACAGGTGGTATTCAGGACGTAACTTTTAATAGATTCAAGTTGCTGATCGGCCGTAAGCTTACAGGCTTAGCCGGCGCATCAATGTCTGGATGATGATTACATATTCAGCTGCTGTCTCCTTCTGGACTATGGTGCGTCCGTTGACTTCTTCTTCTAACCAGTAGTGAAACCTCGGAGGATGATATTTGGCTTCGAAAATTATTAACCCCCAAAAGTTTCAGTTGCCTTGATTATTTTGGTACCACAGAAGAATCTTATCTTTGAAGAGTTCTGGAAGGGCTTGCAAATGGTCTTGCTCGGCAAAGTTTTATCTCTTGCTAAATTCTTCTATACATTCGAGGAAAGATATCGGATCGCTGGTTCCATCAAACTTCATTCCCCATCTGCGAACGTAATCGCACATCTGGACCTTTGGCTAAAAAAGCTGAAGAAGATTAACCATTGGCTGATAACCTCTATCTCCAGGTGGGATATTTTAGGGTATGTAGGTCGCAGCGGAGTCCTGGTGGACAGCTGGAACAGTGGTCTGGCCCTCTACAGGTGGTTCTGGGTCTGCTGATAGCGGCTGTCTCCTGGTGCTTAGGTGGATCTGGTATCTGGCCGTTACCAGTTTTTAGAAATCTAACTAACCTTTTCCTAATGTCATCCATACTTCTACTGGTTCCCACACTCCATACTTACGTAATTTTTGGGCTAGTTCATCTTTGTTTAACTTATAGGCGAAGCTGACGCGACTAAGGCGATGACGCTCGATCTGTGTTCTCACATCCGGTTCAACGTCGCTCGGGCTGAAATTGGTGAGGATTACGGTAAACCTGGTAGAAACGGTTTTCTGGTCTTGTCCTGGATTTTTCCTGTTTTCGGTCATGGGTTTATATTGTTTTCAATTCTGAATTTATTTAGTTTTTAAGTCCCTGCTCGGACGCCATATGTATCTTCTGTCGATTCGAGCTGAAATACCTAGATCATGTGGTAAATTGAAATGGGATCCACATCGATCCCAAGAAAGTAGACGCCATTAAAAGCATGCCAACACCGAACAATCCGTCGCTTCCTGCACATGGCTTCATGGTATCACAAATTCACTCCAAAATTATTTCAGATAACAACGTTGCAATACATAAAATCTAACAGAAAAATTAAAGTACTTTTTATTATCTGACGCAAGTGTCCTCTAGTGGCATTCCACAAAATCTTGTTAATTTATTACTGATCACTATGGGAGAGTAGATCAATAACCCCCCTTAATTGGGGAGGCCCTTGCCCAACAGTGGGATGTCGCGGGCTATTGAAATGTGCACTGATTACTTTCCAATTTGGCTACTTTTTGTAGCCTTTTTAAAGTAATGCCCTAGTTGATAAAACAATTAGTTTATAGCAATAGCTGGCTACAAAACACCGTAGCTACTTTTATGCTACATACATTTAATTAAACAATCAAAAACGCATACAATTGAAAAACATTTGTAGCAAAAAAAAACCTTTAAAGAGTAGCTTGTAGCCTAGCTTACATACAAATGTTAATAGATATAATCCACGTCAAGGTATACCGTTATCCGTTTGTAAAAGATGCTTAGATAACAAGGATTTACAAACTACTTATAAAACGGCTTTAAAACTCCAGTCGCATTCAAGTAAATTTACATATTGCAAAGAAGTAAAATTCATAATGCCGGGTCTGTTATTTTACCAGCATTTACAATTTCGTTAAGTGTTAACCATAGATTACCAGGCACCCTTCGTGACGTAATAACTATATATCTTGAAGTGGAGTATACCTAGATTCTAACGTGTAGCTATCCATTACTACCTCTTTGATACATAAAAAACCTTTAAAGAGTAGCTTGTAGCCTAGCTTACATACAAATGTTAATAGATATAATCCACGTCAAGGTATACCGTTATCCGTTTGTAAAAGATGCTTAGATAACAAGGATTTACAAACTACTTATAAAACGGCTTTAAAACTCCAGTCGCATTCAAGTAAATTTACATATTGCAAAGAGGTAAAATTTATAAAGCCGGGTCTGTTATTTTACCAGCATTTACAATTTCGTTAAGTGTTAACCATAGATTACCAGGCACCCTTCGTGACGTAATAACTATATATCTTGAAGTGGAGTATACCTAGATTCTAACGTGTAGCTATCCATTACTACCTCTTTGATACATAAAGTTGACTAAATTATTGAGAACATCCAACAATTTCTAAATAATCATCTCAAAAAATAGCTTGTATCCCGACTTAAGCATAAATTTGTTATCAAATACCAAATTCTAACATTAAATACGTTAGATTAAAATTATTTTACCCCTACATTTATCCCTACAATAAAAACGTTTTTAGACGTTAGGTATTTTTAGTTTTAAATGTCGTTGTGAGTCAAATTCAAGTATGGAAATTTAAGAAACCCTCTGTAAATGATCTTGTATACACCAGTACATGATATGTATTGAGAGTATGGACTTTAATTAATAAACTACATTAATTTTTGAGAGACTAAATTAAAATTTTACTGCTACATTTAATATTTAAATATGAAAACAAGAGGGGTACGGTTTCATTTTACCGGAAACAGGTCACCGATGTTCATACATGTGTTTGTACTGACTGTTCATAGGGTTTACCGAATTATAGATAACAAGTGACAATTCATAATGAGTCTAACATACAGCTATTAGCATTTTTTCATGCCATATAACTTCATTAAATTCAATGTGTTGTTTTTTTGAAAACGTGAGGTTGTATGTCAGTTTTGAGGTGTAATTCTGCATTGGCTTACCCCATTTTCGATCAAGGAACCCTGATGATGTCAATCATTACAAATGAGGTAAAGTAAAAGTGAAATATCATAACTCCTCAAAATGTTTCTCGAAAGAAGGTAGGTACCAATGTAAATGGCAAAAATATAAATGAAACAAATGCGGATTTAATAGTATATTGTTATAGTTGATTTTTATTTATTATCGATTTTTATAATAATCAGAAAATGACCAATAAACCCATTACAAGTTAGGACAGCAAACAAGTTGTTCCCAACCTACTGCAATATTTATATAGATGCAAAATGTAAATGGTTCAAAACCTAATTAAAATTATAACTGCTGTTGTAATTCATTTTAGAGATTTAATGTAACATCAAAACATTTATTACCAACAGAAAACTATATCATCAGTTCATATCCTCAATCACAAGAAGATGGCGTTTTCAACTGCACAAACTGTATACGCAATTACCCCAAAAAGACATTCAATCCATGTTATTCAAGTCATGCAGAAGTTCACTGGAAACACTCAGTATTAACACATACCCTATGCATGTACATAAGCATAGATACCTGAGACAACCTTTTTTTGAAACGGTTCCGACGAGATTGCACCGGTGGTTGTTTATGGCCAATAGCTTCTGTGTAAGGAGGAGGGGGCTCGTGTCTAGTAGAAGATGCTGAACATGTCTGGGTGCTCACAGAAGGTGACTGTGTAGCTCTTGCATGGGGAAACATTTCACTAACACGGGGACGAGAAGACTCATAATATTTTGCGCTAAAATTTGATGGGGGATCAACATGAGAAAATGAACTAAAGCCTGGTGGAAATGGCATTCTGTGAACATCTTCCTGTTGTGAATAAGGATTGGTTATTTGACCTCTTTCTACTAATATACGACTAAATCCTGCAACAATTCACATTATTAGCATACTTTAAAAATACATCTATTTGAGAAAGATTTTCATCATCTTGTCGTGGCAGAACTAACCTATAGGTGGTGGTTTCTGGGGGTATGGTGAAGTAAGTGAAACGGCAGGACTATTTACAATTTCATCGTCATTTGGTGGTATTGGCATAGACAAATTCAAATTTTGTTGAGAAAGCTCTTCCTCTCTTGATAATTCTTCATAATGGGATTCTGAAGTGAATAATTATTTAAAACACACTTTACAGTAATATTAGTAATATAATCTTCTTACCATCAAAATCGACGCATCTAGGACCTTGAAAGGCAAAAATAACCATTACAATACCTATTGTAAAGAATACCACAATACACAGTAAAAAATACCAATCCATGTTGCATATTTTGGTATTGGCTTTTTATAATCACAGTATGTGTAGTTATTGTTATGCTTTTATTCATTAAACAACTATCACAGCTTTTTTAAAAGTAAATTCTAAAGAAAATCGCTGGATGTGCTACTAGAAGTACTAATGAATATGTTGCATGGAATAATATATATTCTTTGTGGATTGTACGTGGATTTTTCTATTTGTAGACGCATTCATATTGTTTTTCCCAAATAATTTGAGGTCACACAAGTAAAAATAACTTTCTCACTTCAACATCCACACTGGTTGCTATTCAACGCAGATGCTAGAGAGGTAACATAACTTTAGGACAAAGGAAAACAAATAATTTTCAGGTGTTAACTTAGCTGTTCTAAAAAATTCTAGTTCAATTGTGGCTAGAAAATATGCTAGTATAACTTCAGCTTTAGATGGACAATAAACAAACAATAATTTAAAAATCTCTGTTCAAGCATAACAATTTTAAGCCAATTTTCTTGATAACATTTACTGGAAAGCATTTGGTTCCAAACTCAATGTGGCTCCAAACAAAGCTTTCTTGAGAAAATACAAATCATATTTTGCAAAAATATATTTTTCATTGGATGTACATTTTAAAGAGTATTTCTAGACAATACGAAGCACAAGCTTTTACCTTTGATTCTGCTATGATTACGTTACTCAAATAAATATTTAAAAAAACTGCTGATGATAGTGTACGAAGGTACAATATATACAAGCGTATACAATTTATAACATGGCTTCAAATCTACTGCTTAAATACTAAATGTATGTAGAATATCAAAATAGGTACATTAAATTATTCTGAATGCATCCACATTAACCAATTATAAATGACTAGTTTTAAAAAATCACATAGGATATTTCATAATGATAGCCTATAAAATGATTTATAACTATCATTACAAATGTACAGACTAATAAAATAAGAAAATATATTCAGAATAAGAGGATGTGTTAGCTAGAATTCATGTAATGTTAATATTTGACTTTTTGATAACAATACTTTTTTATTTTTGATATGTGCAGTGATATCCAGAGCTTTGTTAAGTTTCCTTTTTCAAATCTAATCTGAGGACAATACAATAACGTATATAGGAAGTCTGTTTGGTTTAGCCTTGGATATTAATTAGTAGATTACACTATTTCAAATAAGCTGGGTATTTTCATTAAATTATAATTCTTTTAGTTATCTAGAAAAGTTTTAGTACAAAGTATATGGGTTCAAAATGTTATATATAAATTGATAAAAATCTGAATAAATTTTAGAATTCCTTGTGTATCATTGCACAGGCAAAATTCGCGATAGTAAAAAAAAACAAAAATTAAACATGAACTAAAACAAAAGATTTGTAAAAATGGTTGCTTACATTCGTAGCTAATATAGTATTATTTTGGGTAATAGATTAGCACCATACGTATATTAAATGCCTTATAATCTACACATAGTAAATAGCACAAATATTTTTAGAGAGCACGATCATAACCCGTGATTAGGTACATAAAATATGGTACTGCACCAAAAAAGGCAGCCCTATCAAAAATTACACATTCCCAAAGCCTGTTTAGGTCCTCAGGTCGTATTTATATAATAAAGCATAATCAAACAAGGTATCATTACAAATCCCCCTTTAAAATATAGGGTGGTGTGTAAATAGCACCAATTAAAGAATTTTATTTTAACAATTCTCCTTTTTAATACCCGATATTTAACAGTGATATATAGCATGCAAGCAATTCATTCTTATATTTGTTTATAGCATGAAACAAATATTTCGGGAATACATTGCTAATATAGATATATTACATATTATCATACAAGCTCACTTGCGAAGGTTGTTTTCTGAGAGGACTTCTACCTACTTGAGTCTGACCATGAGGTACCTCAGAATCTGAAGAGGGAAGTAGTTCCACAGAATTAGCAACTCTAATACTTATAGGATAGGGTATGTTTTCAGAAGAATAAGTTGCTGTTCTCACAGAATGTGTTTTATTTCTGCGAGGTTCCGTGGAATAATAATTTCTTGTAGTTTCTTCACATTCACTGGGAGGACAAGAACCAGATCGTGTAAAATACGCTGCTTCAATTGGTGCTGCATCAGAAGCATAATACCTGCTTTTAATTGGTTTATATCCATCAAAATTTGCTTCAGCATGTGATACTTCAATTGTTTCTGTATTAGGTGAGTAAATCTTTTTAGATTGTGGATGTGGAGTAAACGAACCTCTCTCCACATGATAAGATGTTTCAGTTATATCTGCATCTTGTTGATATGGTACTCTTTGCGATGATGGTGAAGTCACCATTCTACTAACATGGGTTTCTGTCCGACAGCTGTTTTTATTTGGTAATGAATGATGAGACATTTCATTTGTTTCCATATCAGATGAATAAACTTGTTGAGAAGGTTGATATGGAACATAGACTGTTTTTACATGACGCACTGTTTCAGTTTTAACTGGGTCTGATTGGTTAGGTATTTTTTCTAACATAGCTATTCGAGCTGGAGTGAGAGAAGTGTTTTGATTTGGTAATGGGGAAGTGTTGGCAAATTGGTGATCATTAATAACTGCAGAATGTGATATTCCATTTGCTTCTATATCTGGTGAAGATGTATAACTAACTGTTTTAACACGATGTGACGTTTGTGCTATATTTGGATCCTGTTGTTGAGATGTTGTTTGAGATGCTGGATATGATACAATTGCTACTGTTTCAGATGGAGGATAAAAGCTCCCATTTGGATAAGGTGTTTCCCTGACTTCTTCCTGTGGCGTCTTATCTAGATACTCAAATCCTATAATAAATTTAATATTTGCATATATGTATCAAAAATTAAAATCCAAAAGCCAGTAATTTCATCATGCAACCACAACCAACCTATTCGTTTTGTCGGGTCCTTTACAAGCAGTGGGGTAGACGCGGAGTGATTCTCCTCTACTTCAAAATCATGCGATAATGACAATATTTGGCCATTTTTTGAAGAGGTTTCACTACGGTATTCTCCTTTTGCCGATGTTTTAGAACTGGTTGTGACGTTTTCATTTTGAAAAGAATCTACAAAAAAATAAACACTTTACACTAACATTACCTATTATATTTAAAAACTACGTACTTCTAGAATGAGAATATGAAGAAGATCCGCAGTTACAACAAAGATCTCCGCAACAAAAAGCACAAACGGCCAGAATAATGAATAGCAAAAGAATTGAACATAGGGCTGTCAATATTATGAAGTGTAACTCCATGTTAAAGCTGGTTAAAACGCACTTCTAGATAACTGCACATAACAAAATTCGGGAGTTTATTTTCTATGATAATCTCTAAAAAATTAACGACATTTTTTGATGCCCACATACGAATTCGCAAACTAAATGCTACATTATTTACTGCATTCCAATTTAACCACCACTATTATTATTTTTTTGTGCACCAGCTGAGTATTACATCACTGAATTAAAATAGTTTTTATACGTTTTTATAACACACTAACACAGAAAGATAACTTTATTACACACATGTTAAGCTGGTGATATAAGTACCTACCTACTTAAATTCTAAAATTAAACAAAGAGTTACACTCAAAGTATCAGAACTGTCGATGCCTCAGACCTATTTTACTAAATTTTAAAAATAAGAAATAGTCTTTTGCACAAGTTCAAGTA
>JABXWE010017077.1:0-19672 GCA_014611495.1 Limonius californicus | reverse complement strand
ATTGTAGAAGCTATCTCAGATGGCATTAAAACAACAAAAGAACAAAGAAACTCTGGAAATAGAACGCTGAGCTATGAGATAAAACAACTCCTAAAAGAAAGGAGAAAACTAGGAACGGAAAATAAAAGAAATACAACAAAATATAGGAAGATTTGTAAGACTATTAGACAAAAAATTTAAAAAAAAATAGAATTAAGAAGCAAGAAGTAGAAATAAACAAAGTAATTGAACAAAATAGGGTAATGAAGGCGCTACGCCCAAAACTAGGAAAAAAGCAAATTTGGCAATTACGTAACAGCAACGGGGACATAATAAGGGATAGAAATGATATACTCAAAACAGTGGAGAAATTCTATGGAAAGCTGTATGAGTCTAAAATTTTGTTTGGCAATAATCAGGAAAATCAAAAAGTAGCTCCCAAAATCCAAAATGTAGGTTCTCAAGGACTCCCCGAAATAGAGGAACGTGAATTAGAAAATGCACTGAAACAAATGAAAACAAACAAAGCACCCGATAAAGATAGAATTGTAATAGAATTCATAAAATGGGGAGGACAAAAACTAATACATAAAATAATTAATCTACTTAATAGATGTGTGGATCAAGCATCAATACCAGAAGACTGGAATGATTTAACTGTTATTTTCCTTCATAAAAAAGGGGATCACACAGTCTGGAAAATTATAGACCAGTAAGTTTGTTAGCAGTGTTATATAAACTAATGACAATAATACTAACAAACCGACTCACCACTAAACTAGACGCACACAGTCAGAGACCCAAGCCGGATGTAGGAAGGGCTATGGAACCAGGGATCACTTATTCACAATGAAAATATTCATCGAAAAGGCAAATGAGTACAACATTCCCCTTCACTTGGCATTTACAGATTTTGAAAAGTCCTTTGACTCGGTAGAAACATGGGCGATAGTGGAAGCACTTAAGAATTGTAGAATTGACCAAAGATATAATGATCTCTTGAAACGTATCAGTAACAAAGCAACTTCTACCTATAAATTACAAGAAGAGACAAACCCAGTGAAATTAAACCGTGGAGTTCGACAAGGCGATTGTCTGTTGCCCAAAGTTTTCACTCTATTGTTGGAAGATTTGTTTCAAACATTTAATTGGGAAAATTACGGAGTAAATGTAAACGGTGGAAACCTAAACCGCCTCAAATATGCGGATGACATTATCATTGTTGCAACTAACAGAAATGACCTAGACCATATGATAAAAGATCTTAAGGAACATGCTGAGAAAATTGGTCTAAAGATGAACTTGGACAAAACAAAGACAATGATGCCAAATGAGGAAGGCTTACACTAAATAATACGGGTTGAAAACATAGACATTGAAAATGTCAATGAGTACATATATTTGGGCCAAACATTTAAGCTTGACCGAGACAGTCAAATAACAGAAATCAAAAGAAGATCTCGCCCGACATGGGCAGCCTTCGGCAAACTCGGTTTTATCTTAAACTCCAAGAACTTAAAACGAAAGTGTTTGATAAATGTATCTTACCTATAATAACTTATGGAAGCGAAAACTGGACACTAACAAAATCCCATATGAACAAATTAATAATTACACAAAGAGCAATGGAACGAAAAATGCTCATGGTCTCACTGCTAGACAGAAAAACTAATACATGGATCAGGGAGAAAATGAATGTGGTAGATGTTGTAGAAAAAAATAGCAAATCTAAAATGGAGCTGTGCAGGACATCTAGCTCGAGCAAGTGAAAGCAGATGGACAAAAACAATGCTCCAGTGGCGACCTTGGGATTACAAGAGGAACAGAGGAAGACCGCCTAATAGATGGTATAATGATGTAAAGAAAGTGGCCGGGTTAAAATGGATACAGGAAGCACAAAATAGAACCAAATGAAAATAAATGGAGGCCTTCGTCCAATTGTGGACAGAAATGGGCTAAGAAGAAGAGAGAAGAAGACTACTCGTGTGGGGTTGCTAGTCCCCCATCGGGCGCCTCCGCAAGTGGCGGATAGGGGAATGCTCACCAGATATGGTGGGTACCGGGGAAATTAAATACCCAGGGCGGACCAAAACTAGCAGCATAGGGAACTTACAGGGGCCACTCAAAAGGAGAAAGGGTCCGGTAAGATGGATGTCCTCATGGACTGGAAGACAATCCAGGTTTCAGTGGTGGAAGAATCAACCAAGTCAGCCAGGCTGACTATAATCTATATCGACCCGCCTTGCAAACGGGAGGAGTTATTGCTAAAACCCTCCAATCAAATGAATGAATAGAAGACGAGAATCACGGCCCTCAGTCCTCAGCCGCCTCGTAGTTCATGGTAAAGGTAGCGAGCAACGAAACGAAGAGGCAGAGGGTGCTAAAAGTCACTGGGTAAGGCTAGGCAAACGACAAAAAGATATAAAGTTAAACATCGTCAAATATAATATAGGGTTCATGAACACTGACGACAAACTTATAGAATTAGAAAACGAACTAGAAAAAATAAAATGGGACATTCTGAAACACGGAGGTGTTGGTTTTATAATAAACAAAAAGGTTTCACTTCAAGTCAAAATGTATAAAGGTATATATATCAAGTCGAGTAGCTTATATTATACTAGAGGTATCAAAAACTACTCAATAACAATAATACAAGTTTATGCCCCAACTACAGCATATAAAGACAAGGAAGTGGAATATTTTTACGAAGAGATTACAAAAGCTCTAGAAAAAACACATACAAAAATTACTATCATCATGGGAGATTTTAATGCTAAACTGGGAATTGAACAAGAAAATCAGGGGGATAAAATCTGTAATTTCGGCCACGGAAATAGAAATAGAATGGGACAGAGATGAATGGAATTTTTAGAAAAAGAAAAACTATACGCAACGAACACCTCTTTTGAAAAGAGACCTCAAAGAAGGTGGACATGGGTAAGTTCGAACAGTGAAACAAAAAAAAAACAAATAGACTTCATACTCTCCTCTAAAAAAAGTAATAATCACAAACGTAACGGTACTAAACCAATTTAATACTGTAGCAACCACAGACTAATTAGAACACAGCTATCTATAAACAAGAAAATCGAAAGGGCAAACATATTCAATAATACTAGGGTATTAATCAATAAAGAAAAATTGAAACACCGAAGTAACGAATACGAACAAGAAATACACACAAGATTACAGCAATTTCCCAACATACCAGAAAAACGAATAAATGAGAATAACCTAATACTCACAAAAACCATCAAAGAAGCAAGCACAAAATAGTAAAGAAATAAAAAAATAAAGCAAGTAAAATCAGCGAAAAAAACAAAGGAAATGATTAATAGAAAAAGACAACTGCTGCAGTCAGGAAAAAGATACAGCGTAGAATATTCAGAGTTAAACAAACTAATCAGAAGGATGGGTGTAAGAAGATATAAGAAGAAATAAGAGGAAATGGTGATGAAAGTGATAGAAGAAAAGAAAGACATGAAATGCTTACGGCGAACAAAGGGACAGGGTAGATTATTGCTTTAAAGAATGCAGAAAATCAAGCAGTTAAAGATAGAGATGGAAATGTAAAAACTATTGAAGAATTTTATAAAAATCTATACAGTACAGGATCATCTTCCACATCTGAGATTAAAAATGAACTAAAACAAAAAATCGCAAACGTTAGCTCCGAAGACATGCCCGAAATAGATGAAAACGAAATAACAAGTGCTCTAAAAGATTTAAAAAATACAAATACTAAAAATGCTTATGAATAAATGTTTACAGGAGGGACAAATTCCCGAGGAACAGGATGACGCGACAGTAGTACTACTGTTTAAAAAAGGAGACAATACAAGACTGGAGAACCACCGACCAATAACGCTACTCTCACAGATATAGAAACTACTCACTAGGATCATAACAAAGCGATTAACTAACAGGCTAGACGGCTATAGTAGTCGCAATGTAAGAAGACCAGAGTAGGATTAAAATGAAAACCCTAAGTTGCGACACTCCATCCTTTCCCGGCTAAACTGACTTTACGGTGTAAATACCCTCGGCAACTTGGCAGGTATGGTTTTCATTTTAAACCTACTCTGATCTTCTTGCATTGCGACTATTTTATCAACCAAATAAACAGGCGGGATTAAAATCCAAATTCGGCACCTGCGATTATCTGCATACAATAAAAATGTTAATTGAAAGAGCCACCGAGTACAACCTTTCACTGCATATCGCACTAATAGATTATGAAAACTGCAGAATTGATTATAGATATAGCCAGTTACTACACAACATCTATGAAAAAATGACCTCCACTATCAGAATGCATGAAGACACAAACTCAATACCAATAAGGAGGAGAGTGAGACAAGGGAATGCTATATCATCGAAGCTTTTTACGTTAATGTTGTAAGATGATTTCAAGAAATTAGACTGGGCACAAAAAGGAATGAACATAAATGGAGAACGGTTAAAAAATTTCAGATATACGGATGATATAATATTAATAACAGACAATTTTGAAGAGCTTCAAACAATGATACAAGAGCTCGAAGGAAAGTCAGAAGAAATAGATTACAAATTAATAGGAAGAAAACGAAAGTTATGACCAAACAGAGAAATAATATTAGGAAATAATGCAGTAGAGCAGCTACAAAGTTACATATACCTATGTAGAAAAAGAAATAAGAGTAACCAAAGAAGACCAGACTGTGGAAGTAAGCAGAAGAGTAAGAATGGCATGGGCAGCTTTCGGACGTTACATTTTGAAAAACAGATCAATACCTCAATATTTGAAAACCAGAGTATTTGACATGTGTGTATTGCCGGTTCTAACATAGGTGTTCAGACATGGACTTTCATAAGAAATAATATAGAAAAGATAAAACAACGTGATTGCAGCTACGTTTATCTGGTGGTGGTACACACTAACATGTCTCAAGGTCCTCATGTTGACAACCGGCTTATATGTTATTTATCTGTTGCACTGGTCGTTGAATATCTACTACCTTTGGTCGCTATTTAGCCTTGGCAGAAAGAAAGAAGAAGTATAATATTATTTTGACATTACAGTTATGATGGCGGAAAGTTCTATTCATTGTATCGTGGAATAGCGCACAATAATCGAATGTAGTTGTAAATTCGACAGAAATTCTTACTAGACTGTAAGTATAATAAGGCGATCTTTCCAAAAACCGACTGTTTGCATGATCGAAATAGTTTAGAAATGGGAGAGCTCGTGTAGAAAATGAGAATGAAGTACACCGAACTGCAATATTGGTTAATCGTGAAACTGAAAAAAAGTTAATGACCTTAGTCACCAAGACCGGCAGTTCCAAAATCTTTTAAAATTGGCTAGTTAGTGTCGGAAGTATTGAAGACATCATAATACGCAAGCTACAGTATCGTTAGATGAGTGTCCTGTGGATTCCGCGCTTGTTGAACGAAGAACCTTACGATAATTCGGTCTTTTGGTCATGATCTTGTTTCGGCGTTTTGGTCTGATTTGACAAGAGTTCATTATGAAACAGAAATATTAATTGATTCGCAAAGATTGGCCGTTTTCGTCTTTGACGCTAAGTTATCAATCTCTGTGGCGTCTTTTAACACTGGTTGGCGTTTTAGCCTTCTAGTAGGAGAAACCGGAACCGCTTTCGCATTGCTTCAAGGGGGCGCGGACGTCCCTTACATACCAGTCATTCATGCAAGAGGCACCCTACACTTAACTAACTGAAATACGGTCGTCTCAGATGGGGTTCATACATATGATGGTGTTAAACGACAACCTTTTAAAATAAAAACCTCGATAATATTCAATTTTGCAATATCAAATTGTCAAATCTAAGTAAAGTTTTTAAGGTCAATTGTCAGATCCAAAACAGACATTTAGATTTTAGACGATTATTATCAGATTTAAATGACAACTGTTATATGCAAAATTGTTAGATTTTAATCGACTGTTATCATATTTTAAGTGATAGAGTACAAACTGATAATTGTTTCTTTGCATTTGAAGTCCCTTTATCTCTTCATATCCGAAAATTCTCGCTTAGTAACTAAAAATCGCTACTTAACAAACTCTGAATTATTACTTTACATTTGACAAGTGACTCCTTACTGTTTCCCGTTTAACTCTAACAATTGTTATTTAAAATCTAACAATTGTTTCTTATAGGTGATAGCTTCTTCATATCATACTATTGTAATTTGGCAACTGACAGTTGGTATATTTTAAAATGGTGGTTTCGTTTACATTACATAGTAAGCAAAATTAGTAAATAAATGTTTATGTTACTGTTGTTTATCTGTAGTTAAGGTAAGAAAAGATTCTTTCGAACTTAGAAGTTTTGTTGATGGGTTTACAGACATGTAATATGGACACGATATGAGTAAAATACTAGAGATTCGTGTAATTCTAATCAAACCATTTATGACAGCCCGATTCTGTTTCTTTTTTGAAATATATGTTAGGGATATATTTTTTACTTATAAATAATACGATTTACAAATACGACAGTGAATGTATTTAAAAGTGCCTACTCTGAAACTCAAATATAGTTTTTGTTTTTGGTTATATGAAAAACTGACAGAAGAAGGTAAAATCAGAATTCTTTATCATTTACTTATACAACTTATGTTCTGATTAGTTATACGTGTCTAAAAATATTCTGGGGTTTTTAAAACAAATAGTTATGTAAGTTAGGTAAAACTACCCATATATTGTCGATTTCTGTAATTGTACGATTTAACTTCATTGATGACAGAGATTAGAAAAATTTTTTAGATGTCACAGTTTTGTCACTAACGTTAGTGATAAGTTCTAGTTGCGAAACCATAACCATAAATAAAACTATTTTGTACAAAGAACGTATAAAGGAATTTATTATGAATTATGTATTTACTGAATGCTGTTAGCACTGTATATAAATGTTTGAGCACACTTGATTACAAAAACAGTTTACAATTGCTGCATTTATCTGCATAATCAATCATACAACAATTCAGACCTAATTGTACATAAGTTTGGTTCATTTGCATACTCCCAACAGTTATTACTCAGCTAGCCAAATATCAGAAGTGCAGTCTCCTCCAGGATACCTAAAACAATCTTTTTATTTCATTTCACATTCAACCGATTGACTTCAAGTTTACCTCATTTCATGTGCCAAAATGGGTCCATCAGGTCCTTCCCCAAAATCAATCAAGAAGTTTTCATCTAACATCATCCCTCCGTTTTGCACGTCCACGTCTAATTTGACCAAGAAACTACCGTGCGCGATGCTATCGGGGTAGAATTGGCGATCCCACGGGGAGAATAAGCTAGAGCTAACATACAGACGCTTGCCATCCAAAGATAACTGCAACATTTGAGGAGCACCGTGCAAACGTTTTCCTTTGATGTAGACTGGTTTAGGAGGGGCGTCCAGCTCTGGGTCTTCCAAGATTTTTATTTTGGAATCGCTTAAAATTGATCCACCCAGGAAGACTTGACCTAAAGAACGAAACTTTCCAGTCATGAAAAGAATCTTATACAGAAACGGAGAACATGTAAAGAAATGGAAAAATATGAAATCAGGAAAGGAAGATTTGGAGAGTTTGAGTGAAAACGGAAAAGTAGATTTAAATGATTCTGCATGAAATAATAATGTCGTTATTTAATATGCTTCCGATAAAAAGTGGAAACAAAAAAGGTACATGTGCACCCCAATCTGAATTATTATCGTAGGTAGTGAACTATGCAACTGAAAATAGTAAATTGGAATCTGTTTAGTCTAAGAAGTAGAAACACTTTAACAAACCTGCCAGTTTAGGATGTTCCCGATCCGTAATATCGTATTGCCTAACATCTCCATGCAACCAATTGACCAAATAAAGATACTTGTCATCAAGCGACAGAAGAATATCAGTAACCATTCCTGAAAATATCAAATTATGAAAGGATAATTAGGATAGAAACAAGTTTACCTTGCATATAATCATCCACCCACCCTGAAACTTTTTTGGGCTTTATGTCGATTACTTTGTGGGTTTCCCAAGATCCATCAGGTTTTTTGAAAAATCTAGAAACATATCAATCATTTAAAATTTCCCAACTAATTACTTACTTTTAAATACCTAAACACGTTTGCGTTTACAGCACATCCAACGTAACCTTGACTTTCTTTAGGGTTGTGAAGAAACCGAACTTCCAAGGGAGCAATTCCATCGTCCCCTAAGTCGGTGGATTGCAGGAGTTCTCTGCTACTCCAAGAGAAGAAGTTTAAGGATCTCCCATAAACGGTTTTATCTATCGCATCTGCAGGTTGGAATCCTCTTTTGAAGATTCTGGGTGCTCCCCATTCAGTTGAAACTAATATGTCGTGATAGGGTTGATACCAGAAGTCGTAACCAAATTTGGCTTGTTTTCCTTTTGTCCAGGTACCTGAATATAAAGATGGTAAACTTTACATTTATTTAAGGGTCGAAGGAATGAAAATTCATTTTTAGTTGATTATAGGAAGACGTGAGTTGATACTTTGGCGTTATCTGCAATATTTTTTTGTAAAATGGGTGCTCAACAAGATAGGTTTAGCAATGTTGATTACTTTTGTTATAAAAATTATATTGTTTAATTATTGTTGACCACCGAATTTTTTCTTTGACCATACCTTTTGTCTTTAACGTGTTGGCATCAATAAGTACGAAATCACATTTTCCATTTCCTTCAGTATCCCCCATAACTGAAATCATAATTTCTCCAGTCGGAAGACAATGAGTTGTATGAGGCGTAGAGCAATTGAGGCCGTTCATTTCAGAAGAATTGATAACCTGAAAACCATTAGTAGGTCACTGCTGTTTACACACTTTTATTGAAAGTCATGATTGCTTCAGCATGAATTGGTTGTAAAGTGATAAGCATTAACAGTTATTTAGCAAAATATGCAATTCTACATTCAGATATTATTTATACCTTAAATAATTCAGGAGCTTTAGGGTTTTTTCCAGTATCCACAACGTAAACTCTGTCAGAATTCAAGCATGGCAATATTAATTTATCCCTGACGGGAGCATTGCAGCATCCCTTTAAGTCGTAACAGCTGGAACAAATGTTCCAACCACTGTGATGTAGTTCATCTCGAGGATGTTCTGTATGCAAGCGGTGTATAATCTAGTAAAAATTATATTCAAAAATTAAAAAAAAACAAATAAACGATAAAAGAAAATACCTTGCAGTAAGTGGGCGAGTTTGGGTTCACATCCACTGTTGCCAAGAGGTCAGTTCCCTTTGAAGGGTCTGGCTGAACGCAGGCAACGTAAAGGATTTCTTCTCGAGGCCCTTTCATTGCCTCCAGTGGTGTAGCATATCCGGGTCCTTAAAAAATTGATAGTAACTGACAAATTAGACATACATTTCAAACAATTAGAAAAAGTTAGGAATGAATATTAATAACATATTACCTTTTTTGCTAGACATGTTGCGACGCAGTTGCAAACTATAGTATTCACAAACAGATGTGGTGCTCACTCACACTTCAAATCAGAAATCAAATGCACTAAAATGAACGCTGTGATTTCAGTGCCAAGGCTAAATAGCGACCAAAGGTAGTAGATATTCAACGACCAGTGCGAGAGATGAATAACATATAAGCCGGTTGTCAACATGAGGACCTTGAGGCGTGTTTGTGTGTACCAACGCCAGATAAACGTAGCTGCAATCACAAACAAGCTGATAAAATTCAAACATGAACCTACACATCACGTATGCGCGTTTTAATTTTGTTCCGTTTGTGTTTGTTGTAGATTTAAGGGATTTTAACAGAAGTTAATGTAATTTTGCAGTTATCTGGATAACCTCCAGCGCCTCTACAAAAAATAGCTGTGGTTTATTTTAATACAGATACTAGATTTAATGCACAGTTGCTTGTTGCATTAAATTTTCAGTCTTTGCGCACTCGTGGAGCGGCAATGTAGTTTATTAAAATGACCTAACCGAAGTTTCCAAGAGTGATTTGTTAATTATTAAGGAAATGATGTAGTTGCCTGGTTGATCGCTTTTACATGCAGGCTTGTAATGTGCGTTAAGGAAAGATTTACAAAACCGATGACTTAGATTCTTAAAAGTTTTCGGGTTGGCTAATCCTCAATTTTGCAACTGTTGATCCATAGTTAAGTGCTCTGAAATTCTCGCCAATTTCTATGAAATTTGAAATATATTCTTTTATAAAAAATCTATTGAACAAATAATATTTAAGAAACATTCTGAACCAATCAAGAGTTTTGGTTTACGTTTTTATTAGAGCGTATTGTCCAAATGGTAATTAGCAATTATTATTACAAGGCATTAAGGTCCTTGCGATGTTTACAAATCTCAACTTTAAACCCAATTTGTTGAATATAAGATTAGCAAAACTGTATCATGTTTGGTAATCCCTTGCTGGAGACTAGCACCTGTATTGTCATTAGAGTTACACAAGAACGAACTTAGTTGCTTAATTTTCTATTACAATATACACATAAATATTAGAATATACGTTTCCACTTATTCTTGTAGGTAGGGCAAATTAATTGACATAAAGGCAACAAACAATTCGCATTTGAATCCAGGCGAAGTACTTGGATGATTCCTTAATCGTCAATAAATATTATCGGCACAAAAATACGTATACGTTTGGTCTAACCTTCAAAAGTACTTTTTTATATATCCTTGGTTTCCTGACAATATCTCCTATTTTAAAAGCTGTCATTTTACAGGAAACATAAAAATCTGTGTACGTTTTATTTTTTTTTGCACTGATGTTGCCAGAAGGGTCTAAAATATTTTGAATATTGATATTTATTTATTTTATTGTAGATAGATGGTTTTGCGTTTTTAGTTGAACTCCGCCCAAGCGATCTTAAACCTGAAGCCTGGGAAACCGAGCAATGACCCTACCTCGTACAGACCCATAAGCTTGCTTCCATTGCTCTCTAAACGTTTTGAACTTCTGTTCCTTAAACGGCTCTCCTCCATCATTGCAGACGAAGAACTCATACCGAGCGCCAGCTTGGTTTTCGGAGTGCTCATTCCATAATAGAGCAGATCCACAGAGTACTAGACACCATCAATGCTGTCTTTGAAGATATGAGATACTGCACTGCAGTCTTCTTTGATGTCAGCCAGGCCTTCGACAAGGTCTGGCATAAAGGTCTCTTATTCAAATTAAAACGGATCCTCCCGCACCCTTTTCACAGCATTATTAGATCCTACCTGGAAGAATGATTCTTCCAAGTTAAGTTTCTAGATGCTATTTTGGACTTCTATTCAATCAAATCCGGTGTGCCTCAAGGTAGCGTGCTGGGATCAGTTTTATATACCTTATACACAGCCGATATTCACACTAGCCCCAACACAACCATTGCAACATATGCCCACGATACGGCAATCCTCGCCACACATCATGATCCCAATCTGGCAGCCCAATCTCTACAGCAGACCCTTAACATGTCTTTGAATGGTTTACGAAATGATAATTCAAATTAAATAGTCAAAAGTCGGTGTAAATTACCTTCACCAAACGTAGAGGCCTCGTCCCTGAGGTTACAATAAATAATCAAGCCTTACCGCAGATTGTGTGAAGTATTTAGGACTGCAGCTCGATAAAACCTTAACTTGGCTAACCCACATCTGGACGAAGAGGAAATAGCTCAACCTAAAATTTAAGTCTTATTGTTGGTTACTAGGTCGTAAATCCAAACTGTCACTCTCCAATAAACTCCTGGTCTATATATCCATTCTAGAACCTATATAGAGTTATGGAATCCAGTTCTGGGGTACTGCGTCAAACTCTAACATTGAGATATTCTAACGGTTTCAATCAAAGACTCTTCATACCATCTGTGGTGCCCTCTACTATATCCCAAACAAAGAAATCCGAGAAGACCTTAACATCAAATCAATAAAAGAAGAAGTAGTGCAGTGTAGTGCTAAGTATTTTCAGCGATTGGAACTGCACCCCAATCCCATCGCGCTGTCTCTGCTTGATAACAGTTACCAAGTGCCTAGACTTCGGCGCTTCAAGCCTTTGGATCTTCATTACCGTTCTAAGTTGTACCTATTTGTTCCATATACATATGTAAGAAAATTTATTAGGAGGAAGCCGGTTGGCGTTTGCTCCTCATGTACATTCCACTGTAATTTACTGTCTTATTTAAATCTGATTTGCTTATTGTTATAACTAACAGATTGCAAATAAACGTTATTAAAAAGAAGGTGGACTCTCCAAGTGTTATACAAGAAAGGTTTGAGTCAGATAGGTAGAATTATAAACACTCTTATAAGTTAAAAAATTATCATTATTATTACATGGTGTTCGTACACTCTGTGCAAATCTACACTAATAAAAAGCCTCTATGAAAATATATTCAAATAAAATATGGCAATGTAGTTAGGTACTTTCATTTTCTTTTTTATGTTTCACTATGTTCAATTCTTTTTCGACTGATCGATATTGCGTGCTCTGATTAGAAACTGAAAGGAAGCGGTGCACACACGGACTCAGCAAGTCTATTTTTACATCTCTTTGGTTTCTTCCCATAGTCCAGCTAATACCTACTCCAATTATTATTGTTATTAAAGCTCCTATTAGAGGATAGTAATAGAAAGTCACTTTGAATAACCAGAAGGGGCTTTCCGCTGCGTATGTAGAATTTGCAGGTAACCTATGTAACATTGGTATATTGATTTTAGTTCCTATATTATTGTATTAGGAATACTCACAGCGTTGTAATGAGTGTGTCGTTGAAATTACATGTGTTGTTAAATGGTTTTGGTATGTACTTGATATTTCCAGCTTTAACATGCAGTGTTGTTTTGATGATCATCCACGACATAAACAATAGGGAACCAATTCCCCCATATAGGGCACCCTATAATTAATAGTATGTTGGTTATCAAAAAGGAAGTTGACAAAATATGCAACCACCTATAAGTGGTTAGAACAAAAATTGGGAATAAAAGGTGGAAAAACTAATATTCTATCTTAATATAAGCAACACATCCATTGACGAAGAATAATAAGAATTATTTTTTATACATGAATTGATATTTAACAATTGAATTTAAATAATTCGTGTCATTCATTATAATTGTAGTATTAAAATAACCGATGTCAAGCTCTAGATATGAATCAAGTGGGCACTGCAGAAACGACATTTTTGAAAAATACATAAGGCAACCAATTGTTATACCTCTTTGATATCTTCCTTTACTTTGGAGTTCATACAAGGGCAAAGCATCCCCAAAGTAAACAGCCAAATAAAAGAACCCGAAGAAATTCCGTTAAGACTAAATAAAAAAATCTAGATTTCTACATATCTATAAGGTTGTTTGCATAATGTATAAACTAAATTTTGAAAAACACTATAGGCAACCAATTTTTATACCTCTTTAATTTTTCGTTTCTTTACCTTGGCAGTAATAAAAGGACCGAGCATTGCCAAAGTAAATAGTTCCAATAAGTGGACCTGAAGCAATTCCATTCATTTCAATTCCGGCTCATATCTAGATTTCTACATATGTGTAAGGTTGTTGTATATTGTACAAACTAAATGTTGAAAAACACTATAGGCAACTAATTTTTATACCTCTTTGATTTATGTTTCTTCCTTTACTTTGGAGTTCATAAAAGGGCAAAGCATCCCCTAAGTAGACAACCCAATAACAGGATTTGAAGCAATTCCGTTAAGACAAATATCTAGATTTGTACATAATATGTGTAAGGTGGTTTGCATATTGTACAAACTAAACGTTGGAAAGCACTACAGGCAACCAATTTTTATACCTTTTTAATTTTTCGTTTCTTTACCTTGAAGTTTATAAAAGGGCAAAGCTTCCCCAAAGTAAACAAGCCAATAAGGAGATCTGAAGCAATTCCTTTAACACTCATATCTAGATTTCTACATATGTGTAAGGTTGTTGTATATTGTACAAACTAAATGTTGAAAAACACTATAGGCAACTAATTTTTATACCTCTTTGATTTATGTTTCTTCCTTTACTTTGGAGTTCATAAAAGGGCAAAGCATCCCCTAAGTAGACAACCCAATAACAGGATTTGAAGCAATTCCGTTAAGACAAATATCTAGATTTGTACATAATATGTGTAAGGTGGTTTGCATATTGTACAAACTAAACGTTGGAAAGCACTACAGGCAACCAATTTTTATACCTTTTTAATTTTTCGTTTCTTTACCTTGAAGTTTATAAAAGGGCAAAGCTTCCCCAAAGTAAACAAGCCAATAAGGAGATCTGAAGCAATTCCTTTAACACTCATATCTAGATTTCTACATATTTGTAGGGTTGCACTATAGGCAACTAATTTTTATATCTCTTTGATTTAGGACTTTTTACCTTAGAAATAATAAAAAGACAAAGCGTTCACGAAGTAAATAGCTAAGTAAGAGAACCCGCAGCAAATTCGTGAAGGCTGATATCTACATTTTAACATATGTGCAAGATTTGTTGCATATTCTACAAATAACATTTTTGAAAAACAATTGAAGCAACCAATTTTGAAGTTTATAAAAAGATAAAGCATCTCTCTAAAGTATCCAGCGCAATAATTGGACGTGAAGCAATTCCGATAAGACTCATATTTAAATTTCTACATATGTGCGAGGTTGGTTGCACATTGAAATAACTAATCTTATGAAAAATACTATTGGCAACCAATTTTTATACCTCTTTGATTTATGGTTCATTACCTTAGCATTAATAAAAAGACAAAGCGTTCACACAGTAAACAGCCAAATAAAAGGACCCGCAGTAAATTCGTGAAGGCTGATATCTAGATTTCTACATAAGTGCAAGATTGGTTGAATATTATACAAAAAAAATTTTTGAAAAATACACTGACCGGCATAAAAAATCGCCACCCAACATTTTTCGATTTTTGGATACTATTTTTACAAAAAACAGGAAGTAAGCGAATGGTTAACATTCAGCAATGTTTATTAAGTAGTATTTAAAAATATTTAGCTTGTTGAATAAAATAAAAGTTGAGAAACGACGAGAACGTAAAAAACAAAAAAAAATGTAAAAAGACAACTAACGTAAAGTTTCTGATATCAATAGTTTACACTAAAGTTATTGCTTCTAATACCGTGTGTTTCCACGCTCGAGCACGAATAACTTCATTTAGTGGACCAGGGATGCTGTTTATCAATCCTCGTATATCCTCTTCGGGAATTTGATCCCACTTTTCTAGCAGAGCAACTCAAAGCTCGTTTAGGTTGTTTGGTGCTACTAAACGACCTCTGATTGCTCTCCCCAGCTTATCCCATAAGTGTTGTATGGGATTTAAGTCTGGACTGTGTATGGGCCAAACTAAACGATTTATTTGAACTTCCTCCAAGTACCCGCTTACACATCTGGCGACGTGCGATCGAGCATTAAGAGAAAGTTTTCTCCAATAAAAGGGGCAAACGGGACCACACGTTCTTCAAAAATTTCGTTGATGTACCGGGCAGCCGTTAGAGAACCCCTATCTACAACGACAAGTTCTGTACGGGCGTCAGAAGAAATGCCTGCCCATACCATAATCGAACCTCCATTAAAACTTATCCTTGGAGTAAAAATGCAAGGTGCGTATCGTTCTCCGGGCCTCCTCCACACTCTTTCACGTCCATTAGAACCTCTTAAACAAAATTTCGACTCGTCCTTAAAGAGAACCTGACCCCACTGTTCTTCAGTCTAGTTTAGGTGTTGTCAAGCAAAAATCAGGCGTGCTGTGCGATGTTGCGGGAGCAATTCTAGGCCGTGCAGTGGTCTACGAGCAGATAATCCTGCTTCGGCAAATCTTCTCCTAATCGTTTTTTCGCTGTCATTAACATCCCGCACTCGTTGAAGATCTTGTCGGACTTCAACAACGGTACAATGCCTATTTCTTAAAATCAACGAGACCATATACCGGTCATCACGCATCGAAGTGGATCTTCTTCGGCCCGACCAGGTCTCCTGGTGAAGCTGCGAGTTCCTTGATAACGTCTTAAAGCATCACGGAGAGTAGAACGGGCTACTCCGAGAACTCTAGCAACATGGGACATGGAACGACTATCCTCTATTAAAGCTATTGTTTTAGTAACATTTGTAGCACTTAAAACCATCGTGTGTGACAAAGAACAGTTTAACCACCTTCAACTGATCAACAATTACAAAAATATAACATGTGGAGCTGCTAAACAATTGAACGGGAGGCATTGTTTGTAAGTTAAACAATCGCACACATCACTATCTACGCGTATTTGTGATAGTTTAACGTTATAAAAGATAGGTATTACCTTATTTTTAATAGCGTTTTGCATTTTTACATTCACAAATTAATTGTAGATGCCTAAACATATTAAAACGTAACATTAAATATAGAAATATTGAAAATCTGTAGGGTGGCGGTTTTTTCTGCCGGTCAGTGTATTATAGGCAACCAATTTTAAAGTTTATAAAAAGACATAGCATCCCTAAAGTATCCAGTTCAATAACAGGACCTTAAGCAATTCCGCTAAGACTCATATTTATATTTCTACATATGTGTTGCATATTGAAAACACTAATCTTATGAAAAATACTATGGGCAACCAATTTTTATACCTCTTTGATTTACTGTTCTTTACCTTGGCATTAATAAAAGGACAAAACATTCCCAAAGTAAACAGTCCAATAAAAGGACCTGAAGACTCATATTTAGATTTCTACATATGTGTGAGGCTGGTTGCATATAGTAAAAGCTAAATTTATGAAAAATACTAAATGCAACCAAGTTTTATACCTCTTTAATTTACGTGTCTTACCTTGGAATTACTAAAAGGACTAAGCATTTCCAAAGTAAACAGTCCAATAAGAAGACCTGAAGCAATTCCGTTAAGACTCGTATCTAGATTTGTACATATGTATAAGGTTGCACTATAGGCAACTAATTTTTATGCCTCTTTGATTTACGTTCTTGACGTTGACATTATTAAAAGGACCAAGCATTGGCAAAATAACTAGTTCAATAAGAGGATCTGAAGCAACTCCACTAAGACTAATATCTAGATTTCTACATATATAAGGTTGGTCGCATATAGTAAAAACTAAATTTATGAAAAATAATATATGCAACCACTTTTTATACCTCTTTAATTTTCGTGTCTTACCTTGGAATTACTAAAAGGACAAAGCATTCCCAAAGTAAACAGTCCAACCAGAGGACCTGAAGCAATTCCGTTAAGACTTATCCAGATTTCTATTATGGAGCCGAGCTGTTGCATCACAAAAGAAAGGCCTAAACTTGCCAATCCGATAACAACTGTTGTCAGTTTTATGATATTGCTAGCTGTTTTCTCTGAGGTAGTTGTGTGCATAAATGTGGCGATAAAATCTGTATATACGATTCCAGCTAAACTGTTTAGATAGGTTGAAAGTGTGCTGTAAATTAAAGTTATATAATTGTAGATTTGAATGTTTTTGGAAATACCTTAAAGATGTACTAAAAATTCCTGCGATAAATAACCCACTTAGTCCAGGAATTTGACCAGCTACATCCATGACGTAATACGGTAATATTTGATCAGCTTTTCTTATTTTTCCTTCGTAGAGAGGATCACATGTGGAGTATTTCGCAAACATGATCAACCCTGAGAAGCAGCTGATTGATTTTGTGATTATTGTTCCAATTATAAATAACAATAAAGCTCTAAAATCATCTTTTAGTTCTGGGACGTTTCGAAAATATCTTGTTACCTTTTCGCATCACTTAGTGTTGGTGTTGCTAAAAATCGTTGTATACCCGCTGGATGAATTCCAATGTACGAAATCCAGAGGAAGGTTTGTCCTATAGCCACAGACCAGAACGTTGCTCTTAGTGTAGGGTCTGGATCCATACTGATGTGCAAAGAGGTTAAAATTAACGAATTAGTTGCAAAAGATAACTTACTTAAAGAGTTCGATTCTGTCACCCTTTCCTGCTGTTTCCCATACGGATGAAATACCTCCGACGGAGATTGTTCCCATAACCAGTACAAACATTAAAGTAGTCAGTGTGACGATAAACTGTAAAGCATCAGTCCAGACTACGGCTTTCAGCCCCCCAATGGTTGTGTAAAATATACAAAATATGGTCATGACTGGTGCCACGAAATTAGAGTTCAAACCAGTTACTAAAGCAAAGATTGTTTTGTGCAATTTTAAATATTAATAGCATTTATTACCTTGGCTCAAAGCTAAAGTTGGGGCGAAAATAATGATAGGTAACGTCAGAAAATTGGAAATGGCGAATAGAAATGAAGCCAGCTTGCTCACATTCGTGTCGAACCTTATTTTGAGATACTCATACGTGCTACTTAATTGTAAATTGTAGAAAACTGGTAAATAAACAAAGTTAGTTATAATAGCCATTAATATTGCTCCAACTACAGTAATCCAAAGTTGAGTTCCATATATGTATATGTCAGCAGGAATTCCTAATAAGGAGATCCCTGAAAGAGTGCTGAAAATGTTTAATGTTTTAATAAAACTTTGCTGCTGACCAAATCGAGATACCTGGCTATCACAGAGATTCCCACGGGAATATATTTCATGTTTCCACCCCCATAGAGATAGTCTCTAGTTGTTGATTGTTTGTTACCACAGCATCCATAGTAGACACCAATAATGGTACTAATACTGAGCATACCGCAAAACAGCGTGTAGTCAACCCAGGAAAACGCCAACATTTTTGCTCGGTAAAGGTTTATCTAAAATTAAAATTAAATTTTGCCAAGAAGTAAACTTATTCAAATTGCATTCGTTTCTGGAAGTGTTTTCTTATGTAACAGAAAATACTGTGTTAAGGCAGAATTATAGTAAATATTATTGTGTCCGGGCAATGCTTTCAGGAATATAATCTTAATGACGTAGTACTTTGGCCTAGCTACTTGGTGTTAACATTTATTGCTTTTGTAAGTAAGTGCTAATTGACAGTACAGTAAATGTCAACGTAGAATAACTATTTTCAATGAGTTCACTGTAGTATTAATGTGATGTTTTCGTATATTTAGTTGACATTTTTCAATTTTCAAAAACGACCACATCAAAAATTTGTTACAAGTTACAAGCTCTATCAAAAAATAAATAGAAGTTTTGTAGAGCTTCTAAATATTGATAACGCCATAAAATGTTAACAAAATTTTTGCGAAAATTATTTTTTTAGAACTTTATATCTTGTTAGGTAGTACAGTAAGACTCATTGGAAAAATTATGGAAATACTTATCACATTTACAATAACAAATGACTGTTCGCATACAAAACCTTAAAGTGCAGTTTGCATTTAATAAAATTTGAACATTTTTCAGATAAAGCTTTATTTAAGTTTCAGTAGTGATCTATAAAGTATTGCTAATTCATGAGAAATCAGCCAGATTGTACATGTAGGTACAAGGCAAATAGGGGGCCTCGGTGGAGTAGTGCGGAAACGCGCTGCCATCGAGGTTACAGCGAAATGTCGTCGATCGGCTGGGGCGTTCGAATCCCGATTGGAGGGATCGCATTTCGCTTCGTTAAGTTTAGAGTGCATGTTGCAGGAATGGTTAGTGTGTAAGGGACGCCCGCACCCCCCTGAAGTAATGCGAAAGCGGTTCCGGGGGGGGGGGGGCGGTAGTATGAAAGCATGAATGCATGAGAAAAAAACGTACAAGGCAAATGGTATTCTTAATTGTTAAAACCTTTTACCT
>JABXWE010017076.1:0-17839 GCA_014611495.1 Limonius californicus | reverse complement strand
TAAGTCTGTTCGTTACGAGGCAAGGTTTTAGGATAGCACTTGAACAACCGTTTTGAGGAAAATAACTCTACTGTTGAATAAAGATGATATGAACAGTTTCCAGTATGGGAAAGTCCAGGGAGGCAGTCGCGTCCACTTATTTTTTATCTGTACTCGGAAGAGGTATTCAGTCAAGCACTTATCGATTCAAACGAAGGAATAATCGTTACTGGAAAAAACATCAACAACATCAGGTACGCTGATGATACACTCATACTAACTAGCAGTGAAGAAGATCTACAGAACCTAATGACAAAAATAAACAACACATGTGAAGATTTTGGCTTAAAGATTAACATAAATAAGACAAAGTATATGGTTTTAAGTAAGCGAACCAACATTACAAACAATGGCATCAGCATCAGTGGTACAAGGCTTGTGAAGACCAATAAACTCTTTTATCTCGGAAGTATTATCAATGAACAATGGGACCCATCGGTCGAAATAAAGGTCCGAATAGAAAAAGCCAGGGCATCCTTTATCAAGTTCAAAATTGTATTATGCAGCCGCGATCTACCACTAAAACTAAGAATGAGAATGGTTCGCTGTTATGTCTTACCAGTATTGCTTTATGGAACGGAGGCATGGACAATCACGGAAGCTACATAAAAAATGAACGCCTTCGAGATGTGGGTATATCGGAAATTGTTGAGAATCAGCTGGGTAGATAGAGTCACTAACAACAGAGTCCTCGATATAATGAACAAAGAACTAGAAATAGTAAAAACAGTTAAGAGAAGGAAGCTTGAATATTTTGGCCACGTTATGCGACATCCTGAAAAATATGAACTGCTGCATTTAATTATAGAAGGAAAAATCGAAGGTAAACATGGACCGGGTGCAAGAAGAACTTCCTGGTTGAAGAACTTAAGGAAATGATACGGAAAAACTACAATACAGCTGTTCCGAGCAGCGGCCAACAAGGCTATTATTCTCAACATGGTAGCCAACATGATGTTAACCAACGACCGTTAAACGGCCATGGTATCGAAGAAGAAGAAATTTCGTCAAAAGTATAAACAACATATCAACATGCTGAGCCTTGTTGGAAATCGTTTGTTAAAGCGTTCAGTAGAAACAAACTGTAAACTAAACCCATCGTTTTACCCAACTTCGTTTGAGCGGAAATGGTACTCAACTAATAAAAGCATTTTCTTTTGAATATTCAAAACCATGATCGATATAATTTTTATACCAGTCTTTAAGGCAAATGTGCAATATTGTTTTGACATATAATCATATTTCAATTTGATCAAAGTATCTGTAACAAATAGCTTGTAATTTTGGTATAAGTTATGCTTTTATATACTGTAGTAAGTCCCATTACTAGTATCTTATACGAGCAATTTGCTGTAACAACTGGATACTATGTTAGTTTCAGTTATACATAAAAAATGGTTCCCAGGACCTGTTCGGGTGTATTGAAAGCGTATCACTGTTCGCATAATAAAAATAACTTAATATTAATTTACACTCTGTTATTTATGGGCACAGTGTTAAGGAGAAATAGGATAACTTGATACCACTGCAAAGGTAACTTAAACGTCTTTAGGAAAATTATACTTTCAACAGGGGGCTCGTTAAAATGATAAATTAAACTTCACCTCTAATAACTTCTAATGTCAAATTTACATACCCCCCTTCGTGTAGTTTACGCTAATATAAAGTTTGATATAATTACATTTAAAATGAAGTTTTTTAAGCCAGCCAGGCACTTGAATTTTGAAGCGGCCGAATGAAATTTTGTATTTCTAGCAGTTTTAACATAATCGAGTCGAAAATGGTAATGAAGGTAGCGGGTATACGGCTGTGCTGTGCAGTAATCAGATCTAAATTTTATATTATTAATTACTTAAACAAGTATGAATGAAACAAAAGGTTTCCATACTGTTAAAGCAAATTCAGTATTACTACTAAAGCAAGTCACAGCGATTGTGCCGAAGTAATTTTGCAGAGCATACTACAAATGGATGTGTATGTAGTTAATAAAAGTCTGAAAGCTAGAGCAGGGTAAGCTATCCGTAAACCATATTTATTTGATCAATACTTGGGGCCTCCTGCGGAGCAGCGCCAGACTTGCGGTCTACCCTCGTCTAATCAATATACAAAAACACTATATAATTTACTGTTTTACCGTGGTCGAATCTCATACCTGCCTGCCTAGCTCGCCATGAATCTATAACTATGTTATATATTTATTACAAATTATTTGTTTTATTTCTACCACTAATAAATATGTCTAGATATAAATACCCGCTCTAATAAATATTTCATAAGTGTAATCGTAAACTTAACATGCCAAATGAAAATATTTATAACTATCAAAAATATTAGGCCTTTCTGATTACCGTTGAATTATTGCTGTAATTTGTATTCATGAAGAAGACCGAGCAAGTACATTTTTGATGAAACGCGTATTTTTTACATTTTAATATGCATGAAAACATTTTTAAAGTGATAATTGTAATTCCAGAGAATGTTTACGTTTATGATTTCGAATTATTAGGGGTGTTCTAAAACGATATGTTTTGCAGAATTATTGAGAAAATTGCTGCAAAATATGACAAACGAATTCAAAGATATAAAATAATGAAACATAATTTTCAAGAGAGGTATATCTGAATGCATAACATAAAGATAATTAATATTCGACGTAAAATACAATGATTAAATCTAAAAATCTAAAAGCTACCTTGAATAATATTTTACAAATTCCTGTACATTATAGTATGTACTAAAGTTAAAGTAAATTGCTCAGCGGCAAGACGCCGCATGCTTTACTGCAGTATTCCATTAATTGCTAAAATTCTAACTAAAAACTTTGATAGTCTTAAATGGTGCTAATTGTTAAGTAATTATTCTGTACATCAATGAGAGTGATTTGAAACAAGCATAAAACAAATAGGAATATTTTAGTTGTCTTAAATCATTAACTGCAAAGTAGGAAAAGGAACATAACATAACTTCTTCTTCGAGTGCTTTATCTCTTACGAGACGTAGCGATCTTGTCTCCTATGCCTGTGTTGCGCGTTTAAAGTGCCACAGACATAGAGGACTTACAGCTTAACGTGGGCTCCGAACCACGGAAAGTGCAATCACTTCTACTCCAGAGAAGATTTACTATGCCATTACCTTGCGAGGGAGAACGGTCATTAAAAATCCAATGTTCCGGTACTGGGGATTGCCCAGCGGCCGCCTCTAGTGCTTATTTGCAACAATATATTTATGTGAAAGTTTAATGGCTGAAAACAATAATTTCGTGACATAGATGCATCAGAATATATTATCACTTTTTAATAATTATTTTCTCAAAATAAAACTCAATTACATATCCAATCGATATTACAAAAGAGAGTAACGTAAAGAAAGCGTACCCAAGTGCAGTTGATATGGAAGTGAAGAGGTCCTATGCAAATAAATAGATGAATTAAACAAGAACCAAATACCTCAAGCTAACCTCAAATATCCAGTAAAGTAGAAATTTTCAAGTATCATACCTGCCCTAGTTTTAAAGCTAGGCAGTTTGACAAAACTTCCATTACAAATAACGCTGCTTTTCCAATTTTTATTGGATTCTTGTAAAAACAACCTATCAAACTTTTGTTTCTGATTTTATTCAATTTACTGTTTTTAATACACATGTTAGTTACATGATATTAAACGCGAAGAACTGGTTTTTGAGAAACAGCAAAGAAAATGATTTTTTGTTAACAAAAGAATACATTTTGCGAATTTCCTAGAATGCCTCAAAGAAAGATTTATTAATAAATAAAAGAAATTATAAGCCAAGCTTAACTGTAAAGAAAATTTAGCAAAGAATCGATCAATTTTTGTATTAGGGTTCTACATACGATCACAGTTTCAAAATTGCAGATTATGGATGGAAAAAGAACACAATCAAACAATATACAGGGTGTATCAGAAATAAGTACAAATATTTAAACCAATAATGGATTGGCTCAAGTAGAATTCAATGGTACTATTCATTTTTCAAAAATCATTAAGTTTATTTTTTGAATTAAGAAATAAAATAAAATTTTGTTTGAGAACTGCTGATGATACATAGAAAATGCATTCAAGCTATAGAAGGTTATTACCTAATTGTAAAATAAATCTAAAGTGTCAAACACGTAGAAACTTGTCTGGCTTTTGATAACTAAATAGAAATTACTGACCTACCGAATAGTATTGGTTTGCGGCAGGTGAAAAGAAATTTTTTGCACTTCTATCTTACTCTCCTTTGCATAACATGTCTTTGCCCTCAAATTTTTGTTATTATCGTGGGGTACTCAAACAATTTTGGGTCAAATTTTCAATTATTATTTTCTCATATCTTAAGGGACCCATTGCCAAAAAAAATTGTAATCTATCGTCGGATTTAATAATTGTACCAAATTCTGATACACCCTGTGTCTAACGTCTGCTTCCGGTTTTCAATTATTTTCAAACGTATATAGTTTCGATAAACGTTTAACAAATCTGTAGATTTTTCAAATGAATCAGAGCAAATACACACTCACGGACAGACGATTTTTGGATTTATGGAAGTCAAATTCAGCAAATCTAATTGTTCGTTTCGCCGTGTTTAGAAAAGCAAAAAATAGCTTCTATGCTGCGAATAGGGTATATAAATTCAGTGTCCCTGACTGTATTGTATAGTTAGTCATTGTTGAACCTTTTTAACTTTTTAATCATATTGTTTGTAGAACAAGGCGAGGTGAACCAATATAAATTACTGTCACTCATATTATTCTCTAAAGAAGAAAAGCATAGCAAAACTTTTATTCTAATCTAAAATGTAAATTACATAATTAGGAAAGAAATAAAGTTGGTATTATCTCAAACAAATTCTTAGAATGAATTTTATATTTTTTAAACACGTTGTTTTATATAAATATTTATAATAGTTATGAGTGTAATCTGTGTGATGAATGACCGCAAAATAAGTGAAAGAAGTATTTTGTTATAGAAATCATGCTCACGTTTCCATTTATTAAGCTTTACCTAAATCCTTCCAAATCGAATATTTTTCTTCATTGATGCTTCTTGTTAGCTACTCCATCATTGATTTAATATTTCTATCGTTTCAGTATTTTGTAAGTCGTCCTTCCATATTCCTTCTACAACTGAATTGAACACGTCTTACCCCATTAAACTTTCATTGTTGACATGGTGAAGAGTGTACATAATTTCAAAGGTGGCCTTAAGTCAAAGTTACTTAGTATATGTTCAGCAGTATTACTACTGAAAATTAATTGCCGGTATTTACGTTTATAAATATTGTGGAAGTAACGCGTTTCCACAAATGTGTATGTCCTTTCACAAACTTCCCACGCCGTATTTCTTTTATGTGTTGATCATTTGCAAATAATCTAATAGAGCAATTTCTAAAGTGTGTTTCTTGGTACTGTAAACAGAAGATTTGGAAAATTGTAATCAAGTCGCCCTCATTCATCGGTAATTACAATAATTACACAGTTTTCTGCCACGTATAATTACCAAACAGCCATTTATTAGTCAAATTCATGGTGCATAGCTTCCTAAACCGACCTTATACCTTAAAGGTAACTTTTTACATCGGCATACCGTTATATTCGTTTCCTTATCCGCCACGGGGATCATCAAGGTCATGTACCTTAGCGCTCGACAACGAACTGCAGTCAATGTAAAAGACAGTACGTATAATATACGACAAAATAAATTGGGATTGTATGCATTAAGTTCTTAAAGGATGGTCGTTTGTTCGTGAAATAATTTCACTAAATTAAGTACGAATATATCATCAACGTAAGTTGATTCTATCGTATTTTCGCACTACTTTTGACAATTTGTTATAATTATTTCTTAAGATTTTTACGATTTCTTTTTTTTATTGCGTTGTTGAACATGTTGTCTCCTAGTTTTCACACTCATGAAATAGGAATCTACAAAAATGTAGGTATGTACAGTGTCCTGATTTTGAATATGTTCCATAGGGAAAGTACATGCATTTGACGAATTATACAATTTCCAACTTGCACAGTTGAAAACCACATCCGAAACAACATGTATACGAAAGCAGCATACCTTTTACAGCCATTACATGTATTTTTATTAGTATACTACTAAATTTGACATTTTCACAATACGCTATTGTAATACCTACGAAACATAAAGCAAAATTTGCGGGTGGGTAGGTCAGCTCAAAAACAATATTCTTAATAATTTGTGGTTTCTATAAATCTAAATAAGAAAATAAATACATTTCAGGAATTATTTTCGGTTGCCATGTATGTTGGGTTGCGTAAATTACTCTTAAGGGGGGACAACTTAGTCGGCGTACCCTGTATACACATATAGCTAGTAGGAACGTCCTATCTGCATAAATACTTGTCATATTCATTACCATTTATACTACCATGACAAGGTAAATTGTAAAAACGCAATTAAACACACATAATTTGCATGAGTGAAAAATATGATTCATACATTTTGTTTAAAATCTGTGACTTAGGGGCAGTAACCAACACACAAATACGATAGGTTATTTACAACACTTACTTTAATGCATATTTTTACGTAGCACCAAAGCAGTAAAAAATCCTCAGTGTAGCTAACCGTAACATTGATCGATATAATGTATTAATTTTACATCAGGTTTTCTAATTATACTTCTGATAGCGATATTTGAATTTAAATAATTTTACAATTTATTATTTTGTAAGGTATCATAAATGTCGAATGCAAAATTAAATATATTAATTATAAAGTTAAAATGTATCAAGTGAGTGAAGAAGAAGGTTTCTTTTACTCATAAACTAAACCTTATAGATAATCATTTACTAAGTAGGAATAATATATTAAACACCTTTAATTGCTACAAAAATATCTTATCTAAGTATTAAATTACCACACACCTTTTGCGTTATTGATAATAAACTTACACCATCTTAATGCCCAGAAAAAAAAATTTTTCACTATGTTAAAATTTTAAACTGTTAACTTTGATATTACTACTGTAAATTACCTTTTTCTAAATTTCTGTTACAACAATATTTAGAAAACTTTCCCGCTACAACTTGTTTGATATTATGAGAAATATTTTACCAGTACATAAAATGTATATTGTGGGGTTATACGCAATTACAGTTCTCTTCATATACTGCATAAATGCACCGGCTATGTGGAAACGCACAGTCGTTTTCTCTGCAGCTCATTTAAGATAATTACATCATTATTACAGCGTTATAAACCAGCATTAAAATTACTATTAGTGTTTATACCTTTAATTGGATGTAGAAACAGAAAATATGGCATAATTTCCAAGAACTAGACTATCTTTGTTAAACACGCATCAAGGCTTTAGAATATGCATTTCTAGAGTATAGTAAACCTTGTGTTTCTTCAAAAATATTGTATTCAACAATACCGCGTCTTTTTACATTTCGGCTGGTGTTTTCGAACACATTTCAAGAAAAACTGTTCACCCTGCTTTAATTAAAACAATGTGAAGTTTTATTAGCATTTATATAATACTAAATTAGACAGGCATTCTTTACGGTCATAGACAAACAAACTAAAACTACAAATTCTTCTGTTTCGAGTACTTTATCTCTTCGAGACACAGAGATATTTGTGTTGCATGTTTAAAGTATTATAGGCATAGAGGACCTACAGCTTGCTGTGAACACCGAACTACGGGAAATACAAACACCTTTACACCAGAAAATATTTACTAAGCAGAACACATCACTGATTTATCTATGCCTTTGGGGGGCAGAAAATCGTTAAAAAGCGATTTTGATGATAGGATTTCAATCCTAGGCGTTTCGTTTCTTGAACAATCATTAACTAACTGTTTATTCATATAAGGTATATTGGTATAAGTATTGGCTTTTTAACCTACTTCTACACGGATACATACGAAGTGATACTCCTCTGATTTTGAATAAAGCCTTTCTGTTTAGGAATAAAGAGCACTCTTTAGTTGGCAGATCAACAATGAGATTCCGTTGAAAAATGAAAAATATTCTTAGATGAGGAAGGGTTACATAATGGACGCTTGTCCACAGAAATTGAAGCAAAATATTTCAGTTTAGTAGGTATATTGGCGGGGAATTGTGCTGTAGCGAAACGTGTCACGGCAAATCGTACCTGGCGGAATTTTCTAACAAGGATATCAGACAACGACAATTTAGCTGTAAAACGAAAAATATGCGTAGCACAGGAATCGTGCTTTGACGAATTTTGATTCGCGGAATCGTACTTGATGACGAATCGTGCTCTCGGTGAATAATGTGTCTGGCAGACCTGAGAATTTTATTGAAAAACGAAAATCATTAACAATTTTCAGTATGCAGGGTATTCAAAAAGTGATCCACAAACTCCACAGTAAATTTCTTAAGAATATTACCCTTAGAGCATATCTTAAAAGGTTTACAATTTTCCATTATTTCTGACCAAAGTTGTGGAATTCAAATGCATTTATTTGAGTAACTCTATTTAATTATAAACTACTCAAAAATGAATAGGGATATTGTAATATAACGCATATGTGTTTGTATTTGGCGGCTAATGGTCGTCTATTATTGATAATTACAGCAAGCGGCAATGTTTGATATTAAAAAACAAAAAACAATCGAATCCAGTTGCAATTGTTTAACCGTATTAGTTGTCAAGTCGAGTTTGTGTGTTTGATTGAATAATTTTTCTTGTCTTCTTCAGATCTTTTTTGTTCATTGTTTTTTTATTCGTTTGTTACATTTGTGTTCTTAATAGGAAACAGCAATGCAAAGAAACCATTTAACAATAGAACAACGAAATTTAGCCGTTGCTATGCACCAAAGAGGAGATGGCCAGGTCGACATTGCTGATATGTTAAGAACCACGCAGAGCGCAATTTTACGTGCCCTTTCGGGCCTTAGAGAAACAGGTACGACTGCAAGAAGACCTATACAGAAGTGGATCTTTTCTCATCACAACACCTCGTCAGGTTCGACTTCTGGTAATTAATGCAAGAATACACCCCTTTTCAACTGCTTGACATCTACAGCATGTGCTCCAGAAGGCCACAGGAAATCGAGTGTCTGTGAGAAATCGATTGTTTGAGGACCTCATACCGCCCTCTGAGATGTCCTGCAAGAACTGTGGCTGAACGAAGACACCGGGTATAATGGTCAAGACATAGGCTTCAAGAAGCGACACTGTGGGATGACATACTGTTTTAGGACTAGCTCAGATATTGTCTCAGCAATGACAGCCGGCGTCAAAGAGTATATCGTAGTGCCGGACATCGTGCCTTACCTCAGTATACCCAACCAGTCCTTGCCTTTGGGGGTAGTGGTCTTATGGTATGGACTGCTTTAGGGTGGCGTACTGACCTCCATATCTTTAATAGTACACTCAAACACGGGCCAACGTTATGCCCAAGAGATCGTTATGGAGCATGTTCTGAACTGTCGCAACGCTGTTCGACGCGAATACTTTGTATTTTTTGACGACAACGTAAGGCCGCATCGTACTCGGGTTGTTTTAGAGATGCATGGGACCTTCTGCAGAGACAGCTGGATCATCATAATCCAAGGCCCACTACTGGGCAACAGCTGAGGGATGTATTTCCGGTTCTATGGCATCAAATTCCATAATACAATATATTGATAATTGTATTGCGAGTCTGCCAGCAAGGTGCAGAGCAGTTATTACTTCCAGATGAGGTATCACGCAGTATTAGAATTTAATCAATTTAAATTAAGTGAAAAGAGACAATAACGATTTTCATTACAATATCGTTAAATTTCTTCTCTAAACGTACCTTTTTTGTAATTTTCATGTTCATTACTAAAAAGACGTTACATTTTGCAGTTTTGGTAGCTTTTTATTATAAATGCAATTGGTGTTGCCTTTATGTGTCTTACACTGCAATATCCTTATTCATTTATGAGTAGTTTAGTATCAGACATTTAAAAATGAAAAAATCCCTCGTTTTAATATTGTTATTACTTAACTGAATTATTTGTTGATTATGAAAATTTTGGAAAACTGATTTAAAGTGTCTGAAACTAAATGTTCAAACTAAGTAACTATAATAATTTAACATTTGCCCTCTCTTTTATAATAATGACAAAACTAGGAATTATTTTCTCGGACAGATATAACCCTAAAATTTTATTTTATAGAAAACATCATTAATACATAAAAGATATCAATATTTTATTTGTGTGTCATGAGTGTAAAACGAAATATACTTTCGTTGGAGGCATCGGTTCGCAGACTCTTTATCTGCTGACGTCGATGCAATAGACTGTTTCAATTTTCTCTTTCCAACTATTTTAACAGCAGTGAAGATACAGAAAACATCGCAGTGATTGTATAAAGCACTGATATATAATTAGTTAAATACCTACTCTCATTAGCTTGTGCAGATGTTATTAGATCACCTAAAATTGTTTTCAGCTGCCCTTCGGTTGACTTCAGAGCGCTAAAGTACATAAATTATTTTTGCATGAGTGAACAAATTAAGCTGTGTGCGCGCATAACAACGTTAAGTAATTGGGATTGCACATTAATTCGTATAAAGAGCAGCGTTTTATTAAAGTCTAGTCATGATGATGCTGCAACTTGTCATATTTAACTTGTCTATTGAATAAACGGCTAATGGGCCTGTGATTTTAGTGTGGCAGGTGTTATTATAGTAGAGTAAGCTATCGCGCCCTTTATTGATGACCGGCTGGTCACGCGCCACGTGCATTATCCATCGACTTCTTCCCCATTCTTCATGGAACCGCACGTATAAAATACCCACTACATTTGCATTTTGATTCCATTATATAGCAGTTCGTAAATAATATCTACCGCAGCCCTGAAACTGAAAAAACATAGATAAGTGTTATTCGCCTTGCAACGTTTTGCGTATAAGTAACTACAAGTCATTTAAAAATGTTCTCAGAATGAAATAGACAAAGGGTTTATATATATATATATATATATATATATATTATATATCCCAAACAAATGCATGAAATGAGAGCTGAAGGCAGAAGAGAAATAAGAAGACCCGGAACCACATAGGAAGACAACATCAAGAAGGCGGCAAGAAAGAAAGGAAAGAGCACCCAAGAAGTTAAGGAAATGGCAAGTATGAGAAACGCGTGCAGAAAATGGATAGAGAACTCAACGCCGTAAAAACGGCCTACAGACGATACGATCGGTTGTACGATGCGTCGTATTACAAGTTGGAAATAAAGTCGTATAGACAAGTTGTATGCTGTTTTTGCCTACTAACGTAACAAACGTGTAGTACGACAGGTAGTACAACTGACCATTTAACGGTTCTTTTAAATAATAAATTGCGCGTATTATTAATTTTTTTCTTCAAAATATCCGTTGTTGTTTGTGGATTCATTTCTTGCAGTTTTTAAGAACTTCATAACTGACGTTTCGTTTTCTTTTATTTGCGTAATCTTTTGATTTCACATCCCACAAGCAACTATTTCGTCTGTATAATTCTATAAACTCTTCCCAAAAAGATTTATGTTTCGACTCCATGGCGAATTTAAATACAATTATTATTATTTTTAAAAAACAAAGCAATTACAGCATCTGTCACTTATATGGGAGAGGCGTCAAATTGTACTAAATATCGTATCAACAAGCCGTAAGAACCTCTACATGTTGCAACCTGTGGTTCAATTTGGCGGTTTTACTACAGATTTTATGGAAGCTCCATACTGCCATACGATACGACCGCGTCGTACTACAGGTTGTACTACAACGCTACTAACGATGCAACCGTCGTCGCACCAAACGCGGCTGTACGACGGATTGTACAACAGATCGTATCGTCTGTAGGCCGTTTAAGGCATAAATGGAATTAGAGAACGAAGAGGAAAAAGAAGTTTTATGTAGTTCTGAGGCTTGTCCGCTATACTTTAACCGGCTTTCCTGTTTTACCGGCAGCAAGCTGCTAACCTTGCAATCGAACCCTCTTCCTTTACCCGGGCTTGGGACCGGCGACGGCTTCCACTGAGCAACTCGGTCTACCGCAGGCGGAATTATGTAGTTTTGGAATTGTTTAGAATTTTCAACATAATGTCCCCACATTGCACTTAGACCATCGTTGTTCCGAAGACATTACATATTATCTAAAACTGCGATTCTCCAAGGCGTAGAAAATATTCTTTAACTATCTTTTTAACGAAAATGCCTTTCCAACAAAAAATCTTCTTTATGTAAGTAGATGGACGATGGCAGCAAATTGAACTTCAATTCTTTAAGTTTTGTAATGAAAACAACTCTTAAGGGCAAGTTTTGATGGAAAATTACTTTTTTCTTCGCTAATTCTTATTTTTTTCTAGAATAGTTTTGTCCAAATGGTCCAGAAGGTTAGCATAGTACTCTGTCGTCGATATTAGGCCCTTTGGAAGATAATCTATCAAGGGCAACACTTTAATATACCTAACAGAAACTCAATGGCGTTATCTTTCCAGTAGACTTTACTGGTACTGCCTATTTTGGTGGTAGAAATTCGCGAAGTTTTAATTGGTTCAGATGTTAGTGTATAGTGGCAGACTTAAATTACTTGTACCTACGGTTTAAAATCGACATCTAAAATCGATTATAAATTTCTTAAAACGGTGTAGCTACGCTTCTGCGAAATATTCACAGACCACCCTCGACAAATCTACGGAATTTTGGGACAGAAGGATTCCAGAACAAGAGCACCTCAGTACTACATCCCGCAGATTAATATTTCTAAGAAAGCAAGGGAAAACAGCCCCCGCAGCTCTAACACGAGGGTCCAACAAGATAGCTATTCCTCCGCTGTACCTATTCGTGATTGTTGTTCTGTATTTCGTTTACGTTTGTTTTATTGGTTATTTTGTTCTTTCGTTTAATAAACCGTTATAAAACGTTTATTTGTATTAGTGTGGTTTAAACAACCAAAACGGTCTGAACACTATCACCCAGTTTAAATTTTAATTTGTTTGCGATCAATTATTAGCAACATTTGAAATGTGGTGCTATAGAAGAGTTTTAAAAATCAGCCGAATGCAGAGGAAAACCAATGAAGTGTAGTAGTAGTAGCAGAAAAAAAGTGTAGAAATGCATAAAAAAAGATACCAAATGACTTGGCGTGCACTACGAAGAGAGGGAATACTTAAAACAATTACAGAAGGAAAAGTAAAAGGAACGAACACGAAAGGAAGGCCTCGTTTGCAAGATATAAAACAAATAATTTAAGATACGGAAGTAGAAACTACCAAGAAATGAAAAGAAATGCCTCGAATAGAAAAATGGGCCGCTGCGACAAACCAGTCTGAAGACTGAAAATTGAGGAGGAGAAGAGATTACGAGGGCAGCCTCTTAAGTTTTTACAAACGACCACTAGGTGGCTTTATTGAGATGTGTCATTACTATTTTCGTAAAACATTGGCAGGTTAGAAATTGACCGAGTAGTTTGTTTACAGTGAGCGTTTAAAAATAGCAATTTTATGAAAAAATGGAAATCTCGCGTTAAGGTTTTCGTTTGATGATTTTTTACGATTTTAGTAAAGGCCTAACTAAACAACAATGAATAAAATCGCTTCGTTCAACTTTTGATAATGAAGCACCATCAGAAAAGACTGTTTACAATTGGTTTGCAGAATTTCGTCGTGGTCGTGCGTCCGTTAGTGATGAATTTCGTGAAGGTCGACCAAATCGGTTGTTATTCCAAAAACCATCGACGCTGTGCGCAACATGATTGAAGAAGATCGGCATGTGACTTTCAGTGAGATAAAAGCATCCTTAAGCATATCGACGACTGCAGTACATTTGATTTTGCATGAACATTTAACTGTGAAAAAGATCTGTTCCCTATGGATTCCGCATATTTTGACCGAAGCTCAAAAAAAAGCTCGCGTTAATTGACGTAAGGAAATACTTAAAAAATTCAATCAAGAACTGCAAAATCCGTATATAACATCGTAACAGGTGACGAAACTTGGTTATATTCGTATGAACCTGAAACTAAGCAACAATCCACTGTTTGGGTGTTCCAAGATAAACCGAATCCCTCAAAAGTTGTTCGTTCACGAAGCACTTCCAAGAAAATGATCGCTTATTTCTTTGGTTGTACTGGACATGTCGCAACCATTCCTTTAGAGGATCGAAGAACAGTTAACGCTGAATGGTATACAACAATTTCTTTGCCAGAAGTCATCAACGAAATCAGGAAAAACAACCGAAAACGTCGCATCATTATTCATCATGGCAATGCCAGCTCTCACACAGCATGTCAAACAATTGATTATTTGAAGGAGAAAAACATCAAATTAGTGTCTTATTGCCCGTATTCGCTTGATTTATCGCCTAACGACTTCTTTGTGTTCCCGAATGTCAAATTAAAAATGCGTGGACAGCGATTTTCATCACCTCAAGAAGAGCTGTTGAAGCCTTCAAAAACCATATTTTGAGATACCAACTTCAGAGTGGAAAAAACGTTTCGAGAATTGGCTTGAACGCATGCAGAAGTGTACAAATGTTAAAGGCGAATATTTTGAAACGTAATGTACGTTCATCTGAATGGCGGAGAGCCTTAACATTTAGCTTAGATACATACGAAAATAAAGCAGCGTTAGTCTCCTAAAACATTTTTTTTTCGTGTAGGTACGAAACTCCATTAACGACACAAAGTTTAACAAAATATTTAATTACAAGGTGATTGGTATTCTACTTTTTCCATTTTTAAACAAACACTCAAGCATTTTCCTTCAAAAAACTGTACCAGACCAATTACTTGACAAAATGACTTGGTATTTTGCAACTGCCCAAGTAATAGTACCGTACACAAATAATTTCAGAACAGCTAATGCTATGCAAACTGCCACAATTAAGTACACTATTTTAACAATACTGCTGGAAGTACCCGACAACTTTACGTCAACGGTTATCATTTAGCTTCATAGAATTTTCAATTGTAAAAACGTAAATTGCAAAAATAATATAACTGAGTAAATTACCATGAGGAAATTAAATATTTATAAACCGTAACCAAAACCTTCGACAATAAAATAACGTAAACAGAAAGCAGAATTTATATTTCTTAAACAAAATGTGAGCTAAGAAAATGCCTAAAATAGAATTTGAGGTTTCAACCAAAACCGTTTTTTAAACTACAAAGATAGAAAATGTTGCAACAACGTTCAGTTCAATTATCTTACCAGTTAGTAATAGAAAACTGCAGTTAATTAACGCCTAAAAATTGCAAAAATATTGCAACTAATATTTTAAAAGTTCTAGGTTGTAGTTATGTTTAACTATTATAAAATTAATTTTGATTAAAAATGGAAAACTTTATTAAAGAATTCATGTTTTCCTTTGAAGGACTGTTTGATAATGTCAGAACGATAAGTCACATACAGTAATTAAACGTGTAAGTTATATTCCATTCGCTTATACGCTAAAGGGAACTGCAGCTTAGTAGCTTATCTAGAAACATAGTAATTTATTAACGTACACAGAACGAATACGCCAAGTAATAATCAACAATACATACTTTTAAGTTGATGTTCTTACAACCAGGAGGGATTTATATCAAATTTGATCTGACTTGTGTAGCGATATGTAGCTGCAATATTTAACAATTAATTTAGGCAATACTTAAAAAAAATTTTGTTTATACTATAATTATTATATCAACGTGTATTTAATACAAAATTCGTTGCAAATTGAAATTTGCAAAATTGGATTCTACGTTACGCTGCACCCCATTTATGTGTATGTAATAGGAACATATCAAAAATTGCCTTTTATTCATATTTTCTATACTATTGAAAACGGTTTTCACTATATACATGTCTAATGATCCGTAATCTTTTCAGTGGTTATGCACAAAGATAAAGATGATGGTGGTGGATTGCATAGGCCGAGAGACCTGACAGCATTCGATCATACACCGTTAGATGGAGAAATGTTCCTGCAGGTAATTTAAAAATAAAGTTATTGTTTTAAAGTTATTTAAAAAATTATTTTTTACTATATATTATATACACAACAGGGCGGGGATGGCTTAGTGGTAGAGAGCCAAACTTTGGATGTAATAGTCCAAACGCTTCCCGGTTCGAATCTCCCCGGGGTCGAAAATTTTTCTAATTCCCTAGGTGGTCGGTACTGGGTCCCGGTTTCCATTTGCCATTGGGGATCAAATTACTCGCACTCCTCGAATTACGGTCGCATTAGAGGAGTAACAAGACCATAAACAAAAAACATTCGCACACAACAGCAGGTTAAAGATGGTTACCTACGCACCAACACGGTAACTGCACAAACTAACTTAGCCTTGTGTCACACCAAAAGCGATGGGCCTCTAAGGCCTGTGAAAGCTTCATAGAATTATATACACAACAGGTTTGGGCAGCTTTATGGCCATTTCCTGCTTCCGAAACACGATTTTCTCTTATCTCGCCAATCATCTTCTAAACCTCGAACGTTCGTTCCCTCTAGGACTCATATTTTCTAATTTTCCAAGAGGTATTACCCTTTTCGTCCTTTCCAGTGCGATCCCGTTCCACAGCCTCTTGAGTCAATTTGCTACAGATGACCAAACTATAATAATATTTTTGTTTAAGCTGCATTTTCCTTCTGATTTCATATGATATCCGTGGATATATTGCAACTCCTACGCCAAAAATCCATTTCTAACGCACAGAACTTTCTTTTATGCCTTGTATTCACCTCTCATACTTCAGAGCCATACGTGACAATACTCTATTGTGGCTTTGTATACAGTGTGTCTCAAAACTTACCGTCAATATTTCAAGGATGAATTTCACAACTTATTTAGAGTCGAAAAGCCCATATACACGTATGTCCTAAACGTAACCGTTAACGTGTTATTGTTTATATCATAATTTATGTGGCTAAAATTTTAGTTCAACGAATTTCTGAAATACTGATCTAGTTGTCATGATCGCGTCTTTTATTGGGTAACATTAGAACATCGTCTTTAACCCTCCAGTACTCGGGCTAGGCCTATGAAACTAAGCGCAAAATGTTTTCCCAATAGTTAATACAATTGACGCATGTATTGCCGGTGATTTTCGTTACCTCTCGGCCTGTGCATGAAGAACACGTGGCTGATCAGTGCATATGAGTTTGTCGCGCATAGCTGCAGTTGTGAATTTTTATAGTTCCACAGGCCTAGCCCGACTGTTTAGGGATTTTGTTTTTGTTGAAGGTAATATACAAACTTGTTTTGTTTTTTGTTTTAAATAAAAATTTTGGGATGTATTTATAGTTTGTGTGTACAATGGATCCTTACCTTAAAGAAATAGAACGCCTACAAAAGTTACATGATGAGGTTCAGATAGAAGAAATAGACTTTGAAGGCGATTCTGACTCAGAAAGTGACCATTGCAATGAAAGTGACCATTTTTCCGATACAGACCAATAAATTGAAGTGTTGGAAGAACATACTCCAAAATTCTGTAACACTTGCATCGTACTATCCAAAGAAGTCTAAAGTTGTGCTACTTGTATCGTCTTTACATTTAGACGATAATATTGACAAAAGTACAAACGAACTTTGTAAACCAGAGATGGTTACGTTCTATAACATTACCAAATCGGGGGTGGATTCTGTTGACCAAAAGGCAGCTGCTTATAATGTAGCCAGAAATACAAGGAGGTGGCCGATGGCCATATTTTATAATCTTCTAAACATAGCAGGAATAAATTCTTACGTCATACATCAAAGTAACGTCCGAAATTCTGTATACCAGGAAAGAAGGGAATTTCTCAAAGAGCTTGGATTACGCTTAGTGGAAAACAGTGTCCAGCAGAG
>JABXWE010017074.1:0-48526 GCA_014611495.1 Limonius californicus | reverse complement strand
GAAGAAAAATCCCAGGAAGTAAAACTCCAGGCTAAAATAAGAAGAAAGAACACTAGAAAAGAGCCCCTATTAAAACATCCCATGAATTTGTCTGAAAACTTAAATAATTTCCAATATTTATTACAAACTTAGATTTGAGTACAGATTTTCTTCACTGTTCTTTCTTTTTTAGTTTATTCTCGTCGGGGGTTTTTTCCTGCACCCCCTACTTACATATGTGTTAATTAGGATTACCTTTATTATAATATTAACTATTTTTAAAATAAGAACAACATTCGTGACCTCCATGTGTGGACTATATTGTGATTGTATTGTTATACATACCTGGGGGTTATTGTTGAATAAATCGGTGGTAAGAATTCCTTTGCACTTGAGAGAATTTTTCTTACTACATTTCCAACTAATTTTGGCCACGCACTTTCTTTGTACCGTGTACATGTACCCGTTGAAACATAATTTCATATTTCCTTTCTTAGAGTTAATTACTTCCATACTGCTGATATAACAAATAAATAGACACTAATAAACACTGATCGCACTGAAAAAGCTTTTCTTCTATAGGTTATTTGACAGGCCCTTCTCACTAGATGAACGCCTTAAGACTACTGATTTCCAAATTTTAGAAGAAATAGGAGAAGAACCAATAAGAACTACTTCAAATAATTCTAGTAGAGATTATATAATATTGTAATCTTCAGGTCGTTAAAAGGGATTCGTTAAAGGGGCATTACTTATCTGCAAGCCGATTTACAAGAAGTTGTATAAAGATAGCCTTTTTTGTATTACTACAGTGCTTTGTATGTCTTTAAATGTCAATCAAATTTATTTTGTGTAATTTAAGTTTCTGATATACATAAGTAGCACAAGGGTTCTTTTCTAAAAAATTTGTTCGAGTTAATTGCCTTCTAGCATCCAATGCGAATTTGAAAAATGAAAATCTTACCCTACAAGAGTTATGTACGAATGATCTTTAGTTGAAGAATTAGCTGAATTAATTATAGAGAAACGTCATATTTTATGTCAAATTTTTGAAAACTCCGTGCGAAAAACAAAAACAATTACGTATCAGCAAGAAAAGCACCGTGCTTTTCTTATCTCTGTAAGAATTCCTTTGTGCTTCTAGTTGGTGCACTTGATTCAATTCTTGTAATGCAATTGCTCCACAATATATGAGTATAATTATGAATTTTAATAGGTATTTTTAAATGTCACTGACGTGATCATAAATTGCCATTTTCTATCTAAATCTATTTCGTATTGGTTTGGATTACCTATGGAAATTTATCTTCTGGAATGTCTCGTTCTTTATTGCTACTGTGGGAAATCATCGCTCGTCTCCGACTGCCAGCTATTTCCCTAGCAATAAAGAACTCCACAGTCCAGGAAACAACAATTCCGAAATTAAAAACCACCACTTAATAGATTATGAAAATCAAGCACGTCTTATTAAGTGGGACCTTTTGTCCGGAGACTTTTTATCCGGGGGACCTTTCGTCCGAGGACCTTTTGTCCGGGACCTTTCGTCCGGGTACCTTCTGTCCGAGGACCTTTTGTCCGTAGACCGAAAATACTGTCGAAATAATTATATAACAAAAAACAAGTAACCGAACTTAACTGTCCTTTTATAGATATACAGAAAGATGTCTAAATTTACAATCACAAGGCCGACGCTAGGGTACAATAAGTAGGCACCATAGCGTTTGACCAGGGTCCTGCTTAGAAATGCGCAGGGCGACCGGGTGGCGCAGTGGGCGAGAGTCCGCTTCGCAACCGGTTGATCCGAGTTCGACTCCCGTTGTGGCCCGAATTTTAATTAATTCTGGAGCAGCGGGAGTGACTCGGTAGCATAGTTTGGGGGGTTTTACAAGGGTGGGGCATGTTAGACTCGTGCATAGCGCTACGTGCGCTGATCCGAGGTAAGCGGGGTGGGATGAGAATCGTGGAGTTGCTATGGCAACTCCACGATTCCTTAAAAAAAAAAAAAGAAATGCGTAAATGCTTTACAGAAATATAAAAATGAATGACCACTATCCTAGCTTCAAAATACCTTTTTGTCAAATGGGTGAGACAGGTTTATTAATAAAGGTAGACCGCAATTTTACAAAGGGTTACTTAAGAAACTACATTAACATTTAAAATTTTTAGAAAGAATTTTATCTAACCCAGCTTGCTTGCATGTTTATTGTTTATTTGAATTTTAATATTAAGAGTTATGTTTTATTTGTTAGATCATTGGGTGTAATACTGTTTCTGTTTATATGTAGTTTTTTTATTTATTTTATGGTTATAATTAGTACTTTATAATAATTGAATGAATGAAACTTATAACTAATAAGTTCTCTTATAAATTTTTAATGTTTTATGTGTACTTTTATTAATATTTCCGTCGTACCCATCACTATTTAGTGGAAGGGGAGTAATAGCCTCGTTTGCCAGGAGCGCGCTGGCTTTGTACACCCATTTTTTTCTGTCTTGAAATTATACGTTTTATAGATTTTGCGCCGACTCGACTTTAAATAACGAATACATCCAGATAATATATTTATAACAGATTTATTGATAATTTTGAATAATTAAGTTTAAAATGAGGAACTTAGACATAGGCAGCGATTTTACTGGAATACGTATACACCTACAATTTTTATTTGAATTAACAGCATATTCATACAAATTCTACATGCCAGATTAATGCAGACTGTATTTATGTAAATTTACTTAAATGTTTAATTTAATTTAATAAATACACGCACGCAGATAAATTCAGAAAACGGATGTTTGCTTAAATCCGAAAATCGGATTTTAAAAAAATCCGGATAGCGGATTATTTAGGGTAAATCCGGATATCGAATTTTTCGGATATATCCGGATATCGGATTCTTCGGATAAATCCGGATAGCGGATTTTCCGGATGAATCCGGATAGTGAACTTATCGGATACGGATTTGCAAGACGGATTTTATCCGGATAGTAAAAATCCGGCGGATTCCGGATTATTCGGATACCGGATAATTTAAAATCCGAAATCCGGATTTTAAAATGTAACGGATTTGACAGCACTATTCAATAATGCTACCATCAATCACTGATATTTGTTATTGTTTCCTGCCTGACTTCCTTGAAATTCATATAAATTTAGCAGTCAAAACAATATTATTAATGCTATTGTTTTGCTTTATTGAATCATTAATACTTATTCTGGAGAAAGTATAATTATGATTGGTATTTGGAACAAATATTTGATAGATAAAACAATCCAAAAAATGTGGTGTGATTGATTTCTCTCGGAAGATGGAGATTAGATACTATGGAAATCAGCCAAGTTTGGTGATTCTCCATCAAGTTCAATTTGGTACTGACCAGTAATGGGATAACAAAATTTCAAGAGAAATAGTCTCTTATTGGTTTGCTTATGATGAGTGAAATCGCCGTGAAGTAAAAAAATCATTGCTATGTTTGATCTTCAGGGAAGTGTTTAGGTTTCTAATTTTTACTTTGTACGTTTTTCATATTAGGTTAGAGGTTTTTGGTTCTACATTCATTACTTCACCACTTTTCTACTAAACTAAGGTGTTTTTGCTCAGACCAGAATAAAAATAACAGGACTTCAATCAAGTGTTTTAGTTTCTACTGGATTTGTCACTATTGTACCATTTAACTATTTCAACTTTTTACGCTGACTGGTACCGAATCGCCTCTAAAGCTGTTCTACTGTCTGAAAAAACTTCCAGTCTTATAAAATCTTTTAAAATATTATATTTAATAAATTGTGCGGCCTTTCATCTATCCTTTGAATACACTGCGCAAATGGTTTTCAATGGAATCACTTATTATTTATTAAATGGAATTGTCATTTAATTATTTAAACCTTTTCCACCATGTGATGAATTTCCACTATTACAAAATCTTAAAAAAGCTTTTTCATGTGAATAGAATTGATTTGTGTAGTCTCTGTTATTTAAAATACATTGTACGGCTTCGCGTATCTACTTCTAAGATGTAAGGTGGTTTTCAAAGGAATCGATATACTATTCCTCAAATGTAAGTGCCACTATAATAATATTTACTTATTTAAACTATTTCCACTGCATGATAAATTTCCATTGTTACAAAAACTTAAATCATCTATTTATTGTTAACTGTAATAGATTGTGCCGCCCCGCGTCACTGCGTGGAATACAGTTCTTATGTGTCGCGTTCAAATTTCCTATAATATATAGTTTAGAATCCCCTATATATCGAACAAATTATTTCTCTAAAATTTTCTACTGTCTTTTAATAATTGTTACTTTTAATACACTGTGCGGCCTTGCACCTCTCCTTTGAATACAAATGAATTGATATATTATTGCTCCAATGGGACAAACTTAAAATAACTATTCATTTTGAATTATTTGTTTGTGTAGGTTTGCCTCACTGGTTGCAACGCAGTGCGCAAGTCATTTTCAAATGTAGATATCAATAAATTACTTCTTAAATTGAACTGCTGGTATAGTACCATTTGATAATTTGAAGTTTTTTCACTGTTTCATACATTTTCACATGATGAAAACAGACAGTTGTTTGTTCTTCATTTTATTAGTTTGTGCGGCCTCGCATTCTGCTTCGAATACAGTGTGCGTATGTCGTGTTAATATTTACACTCTTTGCAGCTTTTAATACATAGTTTGGAATTCCTATTTTATATATCTCTTCTAATTATTTCTCGAATTAATTTGCCACTAAACTTTTTCTACGGCCTGATAATCTTGCATTATTACAAAAACTTGAAACTGTCATTTTTAATACATAGTGCGGCTTCTCGCATCTACTTTGAATACAGTGCTCAAATTTTCAAAGGAATCGGGATATTATACTTCGAAATAAAATTACCACTATACAATAAATTTCCATCGTTACAAAACCGTAATAGCACTATTTTGCATACTTTATGTGCTTCACTGCTCGAATACCGTGCGCAACTTTTTCTTCAATAGATTTGCTATTATAGTGTCATTTAATTATTTTGAGTTTTTTCCACTGTTTGATAAACTTCTATTATAAAATGTTTAATCTTTATTTATTGCTAATTGTATTATTTTGTGCGGCCTCGCGTCAATACTTCGAATACAATATGCGTGTGTCACCTGTCAATATACAGTGTGTCCCCAAACGTACCGGCAATATTTCAAGGATGAATCCCAGATCTTATTTAGAGCAGGAAAGTCCATATAAACATTATCCTAAACGTAACCGTTAAGGAGTTTTTATTATTTTATTTACAAGAAGTGTTTAAAATTATCTCCATTGTGTTCGATACACAAAGCCGCATGTCACAGAAGAGATCGCTGCGTTAATATGGTTGCTGGGTTATTCCTAATAATATCGGCATCCTGCTGTGTTCTTTGGCGTAATTCTTTTACCATGTATACTTCAGTTGCATAAACAATCTGTTTCATGTGACCCCAAAAAAAAAAATCTAATAGAGTCAGGTCCGGCGAACGCGGTTAGCCATACTACAGGTCCTCCTACTCCAATCCATCTTCTCGGAAAATGTGCGTTAGGCCAAAAACTAACACGAAGACATTGATGTGCTGGTGCCCCGTCGTGTTGATACCGCATTGCACGTCTAATATTTAATGGCACATCTTACAGTAATAAGGGTGAAGAGTTTTCTAGAAAATATTCGTAATTCGCACCATTCAGATGGTATGGCAGTTCAAATGGTCCAATCAGACGATCATTAAGAATACCAGCTATCATATTGAAACTAAATCTATGTTGAAAATGCGAGCGTCTTCTTAAATGAGGATTTTCTTCAGCCCATTCATGAAAATTATGATAATTATTCATACCATCTCTTGTGAAAGAAGCTTCATCGGTCTATAAAATATGCGGCAGGTTTTGATTATTTTATGCCCAATTAAAAATGTTAAACGAGCTTCAAAATCATTACCTACAGCTTGAACTCTTTGATGATGATATGGATGTAAGCGAGCACTTCTTGTTATTCTCCAAACCTGGTTTCTACACATTGCAGTCCGTAATGCAATTCTTTTCACACTTAAAGACGGATCTTCTTGTAATAAATCAAGAACTTGTTCATCATTGTTTATGGGTCTACGGACAACTCCTTGGCCGACTGCATGTTTTGCATGGAGAGTGCCATGCTCCCTCAGCTGAGATGTGAATTAAATAAAACTGCACGCGTGGGCAGTCTTCTATTGGGATATCTTCTACGATATACTTGTTGTGTTGCTAAAGCATTTCCATCACATAGACCGTAAACATAATGAATATCTGCATATTCTTAATTTGAAAATAGCATTGACATTGTGAATCACTTGTGAATTAAAACAAAACTCAAATGCCTCACTGATAATTTGGACACGCTCTGCGACACTGGAAATAGTGAAACAAGGACATTTGAAGTTTCTGTATTGATATTGTAATTACCGCGCTTGCTGGGCATTGGTACTAATGCCCCGCACAACTCCGACTTTTTGTTTTACAGGTAAATCATTCAGTTATACTTATCAGTTCACAAGCCACGCTCGTTTTATTACCTCTAATTCAACAATGCGTATAAACGCTGAATTCTGAAAAGTTGAAGGGAAGTGGTACAGGAATAGTAGTGTAATTAAGGCAAATTGTACATTAATTGATACATTTTTAAAAGGACGAGGTATGCAGTGACCGTGTCAGAAAATAACGAACCGACAGTGCTCGTGTGAACGTGGACACAAACGGTTTTGTGAAGTATTGGTCGAAGTTCTAACGGCCCTGCGATCATGTGACCTCAATTTTCCAAATTGCTAGAAATTCAGCAAAAACTAGCGTAGGAAAAACTGTTCGTGCAACAAAATTTGAGCCATTCACTTGCCGCGGTTTGCCTTTCCTGTTTGTGATTACACAATTGCGTAAAAAGTTTGTGTTCATAGAAGTGAGAAGAGTAGAATCAGTGTATGTTTCCAAATTGGGTATGTTACTTCAACAATGACCTTATAAGCATAAGTCAGTCTAACGATTACTGCTAGTTAATGTACGAAACTTAAAAGTAAGATTTAGACTTTCAAACTGTTCTAAATATGTAGTGTTCTAAAAATACCCATCGCGCCAAAAAAATGAAAGCATAAATATTTCAGATAGAATGTACTCTATATTTCAATCAACATGAATGTGAATTCACTAAAAAGTTTGTAGCTTGCCGAATAGAAACTGACAACAAAAAACTGGTTTCACCTTCTTCAAGCTTTCCATTTTACTGATTACATCGTCCTATTAACTATTGTAAATTTACAACTAAATAGCAATGGTGTCTGTTGACTGACAAGGAAACGCGTTGTTGGTTTTGCAACAATTATTGAATTTAGTGAACTAAGACTATGGTGTGGTTTTTTGAAACGGTTTATATTTTCCAGTTCTATTTTTTTCTACCATTGCCATGTCATGTAAAATTGAACATGCTTGCCTGGTTACTTTATTAGAGCAAACCTATGAAGCGAATTGCCAGAAAACGGTATTTAAAACTTTGAATTTATTACAACAAAAGTATTCGAATCTCAGTTTTACAGGGTGGTTTTAAAAATAACCTTTTAAATATTATAAATTACATGATACCATATTATAAATGTGAGTTTTTGGTCGAAACTTACTATTTGTTATTCCTTAAGATATGAGAAAATAATTGAAAATTTGACCCAAAATTGTTTGAGTACCGCAGGATAATAACAAAAATTTGAGTTTAAAGACATGTTATGCAAAGGAGAGTAAGATAGAAGTGCAAAAACATTTCTTACACCTGCCACAAAGCAATACTATTAGGTAGGTCAGTAATTTCTCTTCAGTTATCACAAGCCAGACAAGTTTTTACGTGTTTGCCTCTTTGGATTTACTTTACATTTAGGTAATAACCTTCTATAGCTTAAATACATTTTCTATGTATCATGAGCAGTTCTCAAACAAAATTTTATTTTATTTTTTAATTCAAAAAAATAAACTTTATTTTTTTAAAAGAAAATGAATAGTACCATCGAATTCTGCTTGAGCCAATCTATTACTGGTTTAAATATTTGTACCTATTTCTGATACATCCTGTATATAAGCAGGTTATAGACAGTTTCTATTTTAGAAATGGTACGAGACTATAAAATTGGTATTAGACGTATTACATGTAATTTATTAAAAACAAAAACTATTAAAGATGTCTTGACAATTATAGAATTGGTTCTAATATAGGTTATATTGTCGGTTATATATAAGCAGGGTATAAACAGTTTCTATTTTTGAAATGGTAGGAAACTAGAGATCGGCTATTAGACATATTACATGTAATTGTTGAGATATACAAACTTAAAACTGTCTTGAAAATTGTAGAATTTGTTCTAATATAGATTATGTTGTCGGTTATGTATAAGCAGATTACAGACAGTTTCTATTTTAGAAATGGCACGACACTAGAGAACGGGTATCAGACATATTACATGTAATTGATTAAATACCAAAACCATGGAAACTATCTTGACAATTATAGAATTTGTTCAAAAATATGTTATATTGTCGGTTATGCATAAGCAGATTACAGACAGTTCCTATTTTAGAAATGGTACGAAACTATAAAATTGGTATTAGACGTACCTATTACTTATAATTGTTTAAATACAAAAACCTTTAAAGCTGTCTTCTTGCCCATTATAGAATTTGTACTAACATATAGTATTTTGTCGGTTATGTATAAGCAAGTTACAGACAGTTCCCATTTTAAAAATGGTATGAATCTAGAAAACTGGTATTAGACGCATTACATGTAATTGTTGAAATACAAAAACTTAAAGCTATCTTGACAATTACAAAATTTTTTGTAATATAGGTTATGTTGTCACTTATATGTAAGTAGATTACAGACAGTTCCTATTTTAGAAATGGTACGAAACTACAAAGTTGATATTGGACTTGTAAAATCTAATTGTTTAAATACAAAAACCTGTATTGACAATAGAGACGATATAGAACGTGTTCTAATAGAGAATATATCGTAGTTTAAGTTTAAGCATGAGTTTGTTAGGAAGGTTCCATGTAAAATCTTCAATTTCCAAACTGGTCGTATATTATTTTCTGTATAGTGCACATAGTGATTCATTTATTTATTTAAAAAAAAGTGGTAGTTTTTTACGCCATTATGTAAAATTGCTTTTTTTATAGTTCGGATAAGAAAAGATCCTTTGTACACGTTGTTCCAAATGAAACACTTAATATCTACAACTTGTGATGCTTTGGAGTACCATTTTTACTTCTTAAAAATATCTGTTTTTGGGGCCATCTAATATCATTTACACTTCCATTGAAGAATTTGCCCGTGACATTTATTAAGAATAAAATAATTTATACATACTATTTTGTTGTACCGCAAATCATAATCTAACTTAACTAAAACCACCGAATAATTGTAAATTCATCAACAATATGTTTGATCGAAATTTTACAATTAATTTGTGTAACTGCACATATATATTTTATTTTAAATCAAATATGTAATTTGATAAAGGTTTTTATATTAATATATGTAAGTCACATGTAGTTATCAAAATTGTTCAAAAAAAAAATGTTTGGTTTCTTGGGTTAGCCTGTAACTTTCCTTGTAATTAAAAAATTGAGGATTTATAAGTCTATTAATGTAGAGATAAGTAATTACCATGTTTTTTATCTAAACCCATAAATCATACTGTGCAAAATTTATAATACAATCATTAAATGTCGCAATTGTTTGTGCTGTAATATTCATATTCGTAATATATTATCCATATAAAAATGTTTCAAATAGTATAGTTAATATATTCTTTGAGGCTTTCGCGGTTTCTCGAACTGTCAATATTACAATTTACCTTCCGCTTAGACCACGTCGTCATTTGGGAACTATCCAGCACTATCAGGTAAGGACCGACCTGTAGCTTGTCTGCCTTTGCAAGCATTTACTCTAGAAGTTTGAACAATATTTGTTCGTAGGCCCTGCCTGCCTAAACAGGGCCGCGTGCTTAGATTATTCAAACCTTGGGGCGGACAAGGATTTGATCTTAATGTATTTTGCTTGCCAGGGCAATAATATTTAATAGACTTATGCCAGTGTTCTATTCACTCTGAAGATGCAAGCTGCAATGTCTTTGCGAAACGTTAGTTTGTATGGGTTCACAAATAGCTAACAGGCATAAGCCGATTAAGTATCATTGTCCTGGCACACAAAATACTTAAAATCAAATCCACGGCCCTGTTTAGGCAGGCAGGGCCTACGAACAAATATTGCTCGAACTTCTAGAACAAATGTTTGCCAAGGCAGACAAGCTACAGGTCGGTCCTTACCTGATAATGCCGGATGTAGTTCCCAAATGACGACGCGGTCTAAGCCGAAAGTAAATTGTAATAGTGACAGTATAGTTAATGTTATAAACTGGCCAATTATTATCTGTCTAACCGTACAGCTTTGTATTTTTTCGGGTAAAATACGTAATTTATAACATAAATCCTTTCTGGACTACCCTGTATTATTTATAATTATTTAATCAAATAATGATTAACAAATTAGGAGTAGGAATGAGTTGGTCATACTATACTGACTAATGATGTGTAACTGAAGGCAACGAATTAAAAAACAATTTACATATTTTAGATGGAAACTATACTAAATTTGGCTATCGTATTTCGTAATAAGAATTCTTTCCAATATTGTATTAATCATCTTCAACCACTGTTAGCTCTTCTGTCATATTTATCTAATACGGAGCATGCACCGAATAGAACTCAGGCACGTTGCCATGAAATCTGAAAAGCCCCATTTCATAAATTACTGTTTCTGTTTGATGTAACGTTTGCGTCATCGAATTTGCGAGTGGGTGTGCAAAGTAAAGTTGCAGGAAAGTGTTAAGATGTGTCACGGCGCGTGGTCGCACCTTTATGTTCGGACCATGCGGGTTCCATTCTCATTCCAATAATAACCGGTGATCTTTCAAAACCGTGATTTCTAACAGCTCGGTATGTTTTTGTTGCAGTTCCGGCAAAAGGCAACTCGGATCGAACGCATTAGCAAGGTGAGTTATTTTTGATTTTGTTGCTTGCACGACGTCGAAGACACTGCGCCAAAAGTGTCAAGAAATTTAAAATTCCCGTTTTCCGCTTAACGGAGAACAAGTGTTGAATCAGCTGACCCCAATCTTTCAAACATTTAGGTTGTGGACCTATTTGTGTTAATTGACAACTCCTCTTCACTTTTAACAGTGGCGTAGGGTAGCTCCTGCATGCGGGGAAGCCCCTGTTTGTAGGGTGCTTTTGCTTATATAGTAGATGAACTACGTATATACCCATTAACTACATTATTTTTAATACGTACTGTGGATCGCTAATACGGTTGAAGAATACCGTTTGCTTCCTATTTTGCGCCAACAGTTGTAGTTGGCTCAAGTCCATTCCTCTTTCGGTTACTACAGACTTCACGTCTTCTACTGATGTTATTCTTGGCCTTCCAACTCAATTTTCTATTTTGTTCTAGCTTCGTAGACCCTTTCTTGTTCATTCTGACTACCTTTCCTGTTCATTCTGACTACCTTTCCTGCTCATTCTGACTACTTTCCTGTTCATTTTGACTACCTCTCTTGTTCATTCTGGCTACCTTTTTTGTACCACTGACTCTATTGACTTAGTTCTGATTACTGTCCAAAAATTTTATTTATAATTGTCTCCCAGCGTTTTTCCAAAGAAACCTAATTTCTGTACCAGTTGTTCTACTTTTTTGATTATCCGTTACTGTCCATTATTCACAGCCATACGCTAGAGTAGGTACCATTTTATATACCGTGAGTTTACTTTGGGTTTTCAACATTCCCTAGAAAACTTTTTTTAATTGTATTCAAGTGCCTTCACATAGTCCCTATTATCTGTTTTATCACGTTTTCAGTTTTACCGTTACTGCTAATAGTAGACTAATGTCATTTTTTCTTTCCTTTGGTGCGATTATCATTGTTTTTCAGTGCACATCTCACCTTTATTTTCTTCAATTCTTTCCTATATATTTCAAAATTGTATTGCATGTTTTCTTCATATTTCATATACATTTACCATATCGTTTGTCAATAAAAGTATTTCCAGTTACCAATGTATATATTCCCTAACATATCTTTTACTTTTGCTATTGGGTTCAACGAAGACGGTGATTTAAGTATATAAAAAGTTACTGAAGTGATTTATTTGTGCTAATCCTATAATAACGAATGTGAAGAATAACGGACTCACCAATCCCATTTCTATCTCACATTTTGATGCTTTTTCACCTCGTGATCTTATAAAGTTAATACTATTTCTGTAAAACACGTAGATTGTAACTGTTATCGCTACCTCTATTAGTTTATCCTTAAAGTACTTGCAAATCCCCTCTCTTTTGATCTATCTTCTAAGCTTTCTGTATTTCTGTTCCCTATTTATTGCTTTCTCGCTAATTCATCTTAATGAATTAATTAATTAGGGTTCGAGTTTCCTTATTTTTTCTAAAACCACATCAAGTTTGAGTAATTTGGTGTCTATTTTCTCTCGGATTCTCTCTCCTTCCGGTTGGTTAACCTCTAAGCAAGCCTTTCCGTACCTTAAATTCTTCTTCATTTTTACCTATCTCTCCTTTGATCTTCTATATTTTTTTCTTTTAATGCCTCTTCTATTGTCCCACGCCAACGCCTACGTCGTCATCCCCTCTTTTTTGAAAGTACGTCACGTTCGTTGAACGTGACCGTACCAACTTAATTGGTTCTTCTGTACGGTATCTACTACGCCCTCTTGTACCTGCATTATCTGTCTCATTCTGGCATCAATTATTCTTTAAAAATACCCCCTCTCTGATTCTTGCTTCTAATATTTTCTGTAATTTTTGCATTCCCTTACATCTCCCTTTTTGTACAAAGGCGTTACTATACCTGGTTGCCAATACTGCGACACTCTTTTTGATATGATCATATCGTTCATCAGTTGTAAAAGCATGTCTTTACCAAGTTCAGTCATAAACTTCAATATTGCTAGTGTTATTTCATCTTTTCCTGGTTATCTTCCCATCTTCAAAGTCTGCGTTTGATATAATTAACTTGGATAGTTTCTTCTAGATAATTCTCGATTTCTTCGATTTCAACTTCATTTGCTATTATTTCTTCTTCTTCGTTCCCCCTAGTAGTTCATAAAACTATTGTTTCCATCTTTACGTGATATCTTTTTCTTTGCTTCACACATTTCCTTGCTTCTTCTTCATATTCTTTAACTTTACTGGTTTCTTTGTCTATTTTATATTATGTGATATAAAAGTCAAAGCTCTGATAGGATTTATACGTTGAGGGGGTAGGTATGCATGTTTTCGAACGATTAATGCATTGTGCTTTACTAAGCGCGGCCATAAACTTCTTGATGTTATTTCATCTCCTCCTGGGGCTCTTCCTATCTTCTAGTTTTGCTTCTTTTACGTATATAGTTCCGGGCTTCTTCAATACCTTCATTTTCAACTTCACTTACTATTATTTCTACTTCTTGTTCGCTCTCCTCTACTAGTTCATAAAAGTATCGTTTCCATGATGTCTTCCTCTTTGATTAACACATTTACCTGCTTGTCCTTTATATTCTTTAACGTTGGTGTCTTTCTGTTTTGTTTATATCATTGTTAATAAAAGTCATGTATATCTTAAGGGGATAAGTTCATATGTTCTCGTATGCCACTGCAGTCTTACTTCCTGTCATACATAATAAAGTGTAGCTCAGTCACTTTCCGTACAATCCTGGGAAGCTTCTTAGTTTTCACGCTGTTCAGGGGTAAAAAGGCAAAAGTCCTAATTCAATTTTGCTGTTCCAGCCAACTTTATCGCAGCTCCAGTTTCAATTCTTCTGGGAGGAGCAGCACGTGCGACACTGCCGATGACATGTACTCAGATGCCTCCCTGGAGGAAGACGTCCTCGACCTCAACCACAAGGTAAAATTTATGCTCCTCTAAGATCCCGAACGTACGAAATATAAGCAACAATTATCATTATCCGCAGATAAATGTTATGGTTATTGCCATGGCTATAAATCAGATTGCATTGTTTTCGGACACATTCGAAAACATTTGTTGCGAATATGAAGGTCGGAATGATATAATTGGGTTGAGAGGTCACAAGTGTCCTCAAGAAAACAAATTATGGCTGCAGAGGTCGCTAGATAGGAGATGACATTGAAATAAATACAAAATGAAGGAAGAGATTGGAGTAGCCAAGTCGTTAATTCGACGAATTTAGAAAATTATCGAAAGATTGTTTTAAGTGGCTGTAAATTATTAGCAATTACTAATCGCTAATGCAGCAGACAATGCTGTAGCCGTGTGCGTTTAAAATAATCGGGAATTAAATTAATACTGTATTGTTAAGTTAAATAAATTCACATGAACATAATCAAATTAAAATAATTTTAATTGCAAATTAGACAAACTAAAATTGCTCATTAATCACGTTGTGATTGTTAAGAAAGCCATAATAAATGACCTAGTAGAAATTAAATATTCGAACTAATTCTACTCGTATTAGAAAATCAATATAGAGCGTTCTTCATAAGTAATGATGACCTTAAAATATTGTAAATGCAACCCAACATACATTTTTTTGATAGAACTATAGATTACAGTGAAAAATTTAATAATAATTTAGCCAGCTCTTCTTCAAATATATTTTTCAGTTTATGAGCCATCGACACATGCCTTTAAAAGTAAATATGTTATCCTGTAATTGGTAAATAAAGCAGATTTCATTTTAGTTTCTGGGAATGCCATCTTAGCTTCCATAGTTTAATTAGTATAATCTGGGATTTAACATCATTTAATATATAACCTTAAACTTTTCTTTTGTTATGCTATGCTATCTTTAAATTATAATATTTTAAAATTCAAACTGGGACGAGATGATTAGAAAAACGAATAATTGGTTGCAATAGAATTATAGAAGTACATCTAAGCACATCATCATTTATGAATATCCCTGTATGATAGAATTGAATGGCGACAGTGGTTCAAGTACACTGTTCCAAGAAATTAATGCACCAATTATTAATGTTGAGATAACAGAAAAGTAGTGCGCTATCTACTTCAACCAAATGCATGGAATGAATGTCTGATACAAACCTGATAGACACATGTTACTCTTGGTATGTTTCTACATCTTTAACTTTGTTAAAAAAATTAATCAATTTTACATGCACATTTACTATTTACTTGCAGTTTAATTTTACTTTAAAACGTATCAAATCGTGTAGCTGCCATCAGAAAATTCCTTGTACGATCAGTCTTATTTAAAATGCAACGTATCTCAAGAAATTTAAGTCGTGATGAGTGTGTTACAGCCCTTACTTTGTCCGAGGAAGGGTATTCTTTCCGCGCTATCGCTGACAGGCTTGGGGTGAACCACACAACTATTTCTCGGTTCATCCAGCGTTTCAGAGAAACTAACGAACATGACAAGCGACCCAGGGCAAGGGCGGCCACGTGCTACTACCGCTATAGAGGATCGTTTTCTTCGATTGCGTGCACTAAGAGAGCGCTCGACCACCACAAGAGCCCTCCAAAGACAACTTTCAGCAGTACATAATATGCAGGTTAGCATTGAAACCGTTCGCCAACGTCTTCTGGAAGGAACTCTGAGAACCAGATTACCAGCTACTGGCCAACCGTTGACTGCAGACCAACGCAGACACAGATTGGATTTTGCTAGAAACCACTTGAATTGGGAAAATGAAGATTGGAGACGCATTTTGTTCACAGACGAGTCTAGATTTTGTTTGGAGAATTCTGACAGGCGCATTCGAGTTTTTAGACGTCCAAATGAACGATATGCTCAATGCAATTTTGCCCCCACGACTAGCATTTGATGGTATCTCAATAATGGTATGGGGAGGCATATCTTTCACGGCCCGCACAGACCTACACATCTTCCAAACGGCAACTTTAAACAGTCAGAGATACATTACTGATATCTTAGAACAATATGTTGTGCCATATGCCCCATACATAGGAGACAACTTCCAATTATTGCAGGACAACACTCAGCCCCACACAGCCAGAATTGTGCAAGAATTCCTAGACGATGTTGGTATTCCTGTTATGCAATGGCCAGCCAGAATTCCCGACTTGAATCTGATTCAGCACCTCTGGGACATTCTCAGAAGACAAGTACGATCGCTTCAACCACCCCCTGCAACTATTAACGACCTAGGGAATTCATTAGTGGAAATGTGGGTTAATCTTGAACAAGAGCAGTTAAGTATGTTAATTTCAAGCATGGACTGTCGTTGTCAAGCTGTCATAACAAGTCGAGGCGGAAACACAGCCTACTGAACCTGTAAACTTTTCGAATTTTGATTTTTTTAATTTTTGCGTTGATTGTTGTTAAATTGCGTTGATTGTTGTTAATTTGGATAAAATATGATTTACTTAATTTTAAGCATTATCTTTTTAAACGTAGTTCATTACATGCAATACTTTAAACAATATTGCGATTGTTAGTTGTGGTGCGTTAATTTCTTGGAGCAGTGTATATAAAAATCCCTTACCATTACGATATTTAGAACACATATATACATATGTCGGTAACTAAGTTGCCATCTTCAGTAAAACTAATGAACGTGGACTATTTAAAGCAACTTGACTGAGCAATAAATACCTCTGGAGATCAGTACTTTACCAAGTCAGCAATAGAAGTCCAATGGTGTTTAATATTTTAAACTTAAAATTCTGAGTCTCGATAATTTTTTAAGAAATCCCTGCCTGTGGTCATAGATATCCTATCACACTTTTCTTTAAAAAAAAACTGTAAATGTGAAGGTTTTATAAAGATTCTGAAGAAATTCATCGAAATTACCTGAAGTTGTAGTTTCTAAACCACATTGTTCTAGAACGTTTATATTCAGAAATTTTCTATTGAATTCTGCATAAACGTTGAGGCCCCTACAATTTGATAAACAGATCAAATATAACCCAAAAACCAGTAAGGTAATTTTTATTATTTAATAACCATTAAGCAATGAGATGTATACCTAAAACGAATGTGAAAAGGCTGTATTGTAATATTTTGATATGCATCTATTTGTTATTGAAAGTCTACAAATTTTATTATAATTCTACGATGTGAAGGCCACCAAAGTGTAAGAATTTACTAATGACTGTTTCCAACATATTTCTCACCTCATGTGAATTCTGGAAAATATAGTTAAATGTTTTTATATAATTGTTGAATTAGGAACTCTTAACTGAAGAACATCTGTAAAAATTCCCCCTCATTCATCCATTTTTGAACAGGCTTCCAATTTTCTCTGTTTTGTGTATTATTCCTCCATCCCTAGTCCTGCAAATCTTTTGATGTCATTTACCCACCAGAGTTATGACCGTCCTCTACTTCGACTAGCTGTCCATGGTCTCCAGACCTGTACTTTTTAATTCCATCTGTGGTCGGTTTGCCTCATGGTGTGTGCACAAAATCTCCATTTGAATGTATGTCTTACTACCTATATTACTTTAGTTTTCCGTCTTATCGACTTTATTCTCTTTTGGTCTGTTAGTTTTATATTGAGCATTGGAGGCTCCATTGCTCTTGGTGCTTTAACAATTTTGTCTACGAAAATAAGGTAACTATTCTAAATGTTGAAACTCCTGATAACACCAAACCAACCTGTTCTGACTACTCCGCATGATCACATTACACCCTCACATTTCCGTTTCAACTCTTCGATTCTTACGTCTTTTATTGTATGTAATTTCCGCATCATCTGTATGTTTGCAGCTAATTACTTGCTGTTAAACCCTCAATTTAAAAAAAATGTATACACAAGAAACTCATTAATAGTAGGAGTTCTTCACATGAAAACCAAACCAATACTCTGAATATAAAATTATAAAATATATTAAGGTGGAAAAAAGTCTTTTATTAACATCAACATTTATGTATAAAACTATAATTATTAAATATTCAATTAAGAGTAGGTAAACAATAAAATTGCATGATTTTGTAATCTTAGCTTCAGTCCGCTGCTGAAGAACTAAACTCAGCTGAAGTAGTTTTTTATTAACTTAAATATATAAAAACACAAACCCTTTTATATTCAGGAAAATGGCAGTAGGTAGATAGCGGCAACAGACATAAAAAGCAATCGATTTTCACATAATTTTCCTAAAAAGCTTTCAAAGCCGAGACAGCTGCAATAAAAATCCGAACCACGAGTTTCGGTCCCGAATTGTTAATAAAAATACAAGTTTATAGTTGTTCTTCTTCGCTTTCTTACACACTATAAAGTTTCTAAAAGCTTACTACTTTCTATTTGTAACATGTGTTGCCTATACTCTCCTGAAATTGTGCTGTAAGGTCGGTGTGTATTATAGTCTGTATATTACATTTTATAGCACACATTGTTGGTCTGTTTTTTTAGATTGGTAAATACTGGCTATATTAAAGTTATAACTTTTTACTTGTATCGATCTAGATTTTTAAGTGGGTCAATTCTGAGTCAATCGTGTAAACTCGCCCAATTTTACGCTGCGGCGGCATTGGAACAAACGGTGAAACGCAATATACCTGTTTATCTTGATCCAAGCAGATTATCCGTGAATCCTCCGCGCTTGCCAGATGGAGTTACGCAGAATTATGCAGATATTCCTTGTATTGATTTTATCTAAACAACAGCATCATTGGAAATCATCCAACACCCAAACCAAAAATAAACTGTTTGACTTTCAAACTTGAATATACGCAGCATTATTCCAAGAGCTTATTTTTATATCCTTCTTGGTCATTTTTATTTGTATATGAATTCCAAGGGCGTTGACAAGTTGTATGCATTGGAATTTTCCCATCCGTTGCATGTGTCTCTTAACCGGAACTACCGGATACCCCACCCACATGTTAATCAGTCTTGTAGGAATTTACGATAATTTATTAACAAGCTTGTAACCGTGCTTTGTTGTTGGTATTTTTTGTTTTCAAACACTAATCATGTTAGTTTTGATTCATTGTTGAAGGAATTAGATGAGAGGAATCCAAAATACTTATGAACCTAATATGTAGATAATCGATAGAGCTCGTAATATTTACATGCCGATAATAGGGAGGTGTATTCGGAGTGATCTAAAAATTGCAGAAAATGTAGATCAAAAAGCAGATGCATAGTAGGTATATAATTACCCCAATATACCCTAATATCTTAACAATAATCAATACTGTTATTCAGAAATGGTTGACAAATTAATGTTTACATCCTTCATACACTCCCTTCCATTTTAAATCGATCATTTTAGCTAAAACATCAATAATAATATAATTAGTTCAAACAAAGATCAAACGGTATTCGTAGTGCAGCGCAATCCGTGCAGGTCAGTACTTGGGTGGTCCAATATAGTGGCATATGCAACCAGTCGTGCTTTGAAGGGTACGTAAAACCGTCGGTCCCGGTTGTCATATGAACATCTTTCACGATCGTTAACCATGTAGTGGAACTTCTCTCATCTGTTCGGCGGGTTAGGTTAGCCTCCTGCCCGGCATACGTGCAAAGAGGGTTCATAGAACCTAATCCATTGTAGATAATTAACAGGCCATTGGCCTATACACAGAAGAAGAAGAACGATGGTGCACCATTTGCTTATTGTTAAATAGTAAAATTGAAAACATATATAAATAAGCTAGAAACAGAAGATTACTAAGTACCTATATGAGCGAGTATCACCAATGAGATAAATTATATTAATACAGTGTAGATCTTCCTCTCTGCCGTACAAATTCCACTCAATGGTCAGGCATACTACCAGTTGTAACTTCATTGATGTCTACAGGGTGTTAATGAAAACATGTTAAAATTTATAGGGTATGTAAGGGATTCAAAATAGATCAACTTTCAATAAGAATCTCGTATTCGGAAACGCGCCGTTTTCGAGCTAAGGCAAGACTTAAGAGTCATGCTCATAATAGTGAAACACTTCAAATAATGCTCATAATAATTGTATTTCTTTGTCAAACACTACAATAATTGCTGAAAATGACAACCGCAACTTCAATGCATGCATTGCACCACCGAAGCATATGTTGGTATACTCTTTAAACAATGTAGGACATTGTTTGGAGTTCTTGTGCTGTAGCCTGAATACATGCTAGCAGATGTGCTTCCGGCGTTTCGTAAACCAGACCCATCACATGGCCCCATAAAGAAATATCTATAGGAGTTAGGTCCGGCAGGTGTGGCGACCACGCTACTGCTCCCCCTCGGCCAATTCAATACCATCACCGAATACTTCGTTGATGCAGCCTCGGACGGCAAGGGAAACGTGTGATGGCGCACCGTCATGCCGTATCTATTGATGAATCCCCAATAGTTCTAATAATACTTCTTGCAAAGTCAAATAAATGGGGTTGGTGAGACGATATGAAAAATGGTATGGCCCACTTAAACAACATTCAAGTAAATAACTACTCGTACCTGTAACACGAAAAACGGTGCGTTTCCGGATATGAATTTCTTATAATACGTTCGTCTGTTTTGAATCCTCTACATACCCTATACATTTGTAACACGTAATTCGTTAACACCCATTATAATAAAGCTTGTATTCTCCATTAGTTGGTATGGCTCTCACATCAAAGCAATATTGCCTACCAAAAAGTTGCTGCTTGTTGACAATATCTTGCCGGCAATCACTCGTACGTGTTGAACTGAAATATGCGTTGCTTGTTTAGAGGAATCATTCACCACGGTTTAGTTCAAACTATAGCAAAAAAATCTATTTTTTTTCTATTTTGCTGAATCATGTTGGGTCAACCTTGCGGGGGAGCGTATAAAAATTGCTGAATTTTAAATTTATAAGGTTGCTGCGCTTCTGCATTTTATTTATGGAGTTCTTGGATAAACAAACAGCGGATGTAATCAGAACTCACATGCAACAAATAATAAAGCACTGACTTGCAGATCTATCAATAAATATTGGGCGGTTGTACTCACCGGGGGTCATCCAGCTCTCTACGCCTGGATTGGGATTCGAATAGGATACAGAAACTTATCTACCGGTTTGCTGATGTGGCTGCAGCCACTCGTAATCGTAGATTAATTACTTCAATTATGCATATCTTCCGGTGCGCTAGGGGAACCAGGCAACTGGACTATGGGCAGTTACACACTCTGTTATTCACAAGAGTCGTAGGGGGACATCCCTTCAGCCCCCACATGCGATGGGGAGATTTAAATCTGAATTGGCCAATCACAGCAATGCCATCCTGGCATTGATGTAACATTCATAATAATAATAATAATTCGACGTAGGCGCCTTTACGAGACCGCCTCTGCCAGCTGACTACCTCCCGACTAATTGGTAGATGAATAATTATTAAACATGCCACACACATTACTACTCATACAGCTAGTTATATTCACTACACTACTGTTTCAAACTACTATTTACATAGATAACCAGTCTTGTATAATAACGATAATAGGGCCCAAAGCTTGTAAACCACATATAATAACAAGTGTATAATACGCATTCGGGTAAATACATATAATACTTCATGGGACACATCGCACCTTGCCTCAGCTTAGAGGATAAAAGCATCGCAATCAGTTAGTAGGTTCGCAATCACTTATGATGCCAAATATGCAAAACTAACGCCTAGCTTCCAACAACGCTGTAATCGGTAGACTGCCATTCTTAACACCCTGCATTTCTCATATTTCTAAACTTGGTAAACCATTTTTTAACACAAATGGATTCGTGTAATACGGGATGTATCCAGAATTTTTCTTCCTTGAAATTATTAGTACAAATGCAGTCATCATGTTATCATGAAATGGCCACTAGTTCATTTATATTATCGGCATTGCTTTTTACTTATGTATAAGACCACATCAAAATAATATTTGTAGTAGCTATTGCAAGATTATTGCGTATTGCTTAATGTCCCTAATTGATAACAATGGGCAATAATTCGCGGCCCTTTTCTTCTAATTAAATTTGTCTGCATTTCTATTATAAAAAATGTTGATATAAATTTCCAACCAAGAATTCATTGATTATTGACTCGGGACTTCTTGACATTTGGTCATTTCAGCAATCCGATATAAACAGAATCTCAAACTGTTTATAATCTACAGGATGATTCACAGATACGAACCTACAATACAAAAAAAATAGGCAACCGAAAATACACAGCACAAAATACTTCATCGAGGTTTTTATTGGTATATTGTATTATAAATGGGAAATATCTGATGCATTATTTGTCATAATATTTTTCTATTTCTGTAAATTTTGAGAAATCATAAAAAACTGTGTACACGGAAACATATATTTTTTCTTACTGTGCAGATTCCAAAGACTTTTTTAAGTAAAGTTAAAGCATCTTGTATGTAATTGAGCATTATTCAGTCTTCCAAAAAGAGTATCCAGATTATTCTCTAGGTCAGAGGACGGCAACCTTTTCGAAGGATCGGGTCACTTGAGGAACTAAGAAATGGGGGGGGGGTCATGCGACACCTCTGAAAAAAGGGTTTTTTGACAACTTAGCTATGAAATCAATTACGCTCAACCCTTAGGTAGGGAGGTAGTATAGTTTGGCGAGGAACCAGGTACATATCCTCTACTCAGTATGCCAATTGAGCGTGGCAGCAAGCACTATCCTTTCGGTGAGTACCTGCGCGCTACTGGGGTTGTGGTAGGTTGTAGAATACCACATCACAGATTCACTATTAAACAATCAGTTTTGCAATTAGTGAAACTAATAGAAAGAACCAATCGAAATGTGACAGCCGACAATAGGCTCTCCAAGCAACAGCCTGCAAAATGTTCAGGTTTTTGCTCATGTTAATCAATTGTTTCCTAGTTAGATATAATTTATATGATATGTTATTCAGTTTCATATTGTCTATATTAAAATTAAGAACGATAAAAAGTACGCTAGGGTAATAAGGAACCCCACAGTGACGGCTGATACGGTCATCAACATAATTTTTCTGAGACTGATTGATCGATATATTGGACTGCTAAAAGCGACCGCCGCAATTGGACGGTTAGGTTTTTTTTACAAAACATTACGCGGTAAAAGTTTTTTTACATGCACCACGAAATGTCCTAGAGGGCCGCGGGTTGCCGATTCCTCTGCAATTGATTTAGAAATACGACGAAGATCATTTGGGTGTTAAAAATACCATTTTTTTGAGAGTTTTCTTGTAAATATGATGTTTTTGCTTGATATTATCCTACCTTTAACATTATTGTATCAAGATCAGATAAGTGGAACCATCAAAAATGGTTGTGATATTATTATTGTGGTAGGCTGTGCTTCTTATGGTATATACTGTTGTTTTTGTCGTTTCTGAGTGACAACCATTCGAAAAAGAAACTTTTTTAGTAAATATTTGTTTCAAATATTCATAGAAAATAAAAAGAATATTGAGGATAGTTTCATGTTTATCTATATTTCTTTTTTATGTTCGTAACTATTTCATCAATAAAAGTTTTAATGTAATGCACTGTAAAATCAGCAATGAAATGCAAATCATTTGAAGCAGTTTTCTTTAAGAAACAAGGCTTTATTTTTCACGCGATAATTTTTTATCATTAGTAAGAAGTATAAGTATAGAAAAATATTTTCATGCACTAACCATGTAAATATTATGTTCATAAATCATGTTACTTAAAATGGAAGTTGGGTGTGAATTATACGGAAAATAATTCCTATCATACACCTTTTCATAAATATGTAGCCATGTTATTTCATACCCACATTTTCACCCAAACAATTGGATGTCGAAATAAAAAAATATTTCTTCCTGGTTCGGATTGTTCTTCCAGTAGGATCGCCGAGGTCATTTCACTTGCATCCAAGGCTGCAGCCCAAGAGAGTTGCATAATAATTAAATTTTCAGTCACGCAGTCTTGCATTATTACTCTAGCACACAAATTTTAATCCTACGCGACTGATTAGCATGTCCATGACAAAGTATCCGGTAGTGTTGATACTTCCTTATTTGGTATTCATAAATCGTATGAAAAATACCCAATATGCATAAACAAACATAAGAGGAAATCACTGAAAATTTAATAATCCACTACAGTCACACTCGGTTATAACAAGACCCTCGTGTTTGTAAATATGTACTCGTTGTATCCGATAAACGTAATATCCGGGACACTAATAATATTAATTCACAGTAATAAAACTTCGAATAACCATGGTTTTAGTTAGCTGAAATACCTTTGCACTATTGAAGAATCTTCAGGTTCCTAAAATATGCACCATTTACTATTAAAAAAATAGCAAATACATACATTAAATATTCTGAATGACATAAGATAGATTATTTTAATAATTGCTCGTCGAACGAGCAGTCTCTATAAGCAGAAAACGCAATACAGTAACCAATGCAAATCTAAACATTTATTTCGTAAACGCTCGATGTATCCTACCTTATCTATAGTAAGTTGAACTGGAGGGTGGACCAGCAAAGATGTCCCCATCTAAAAGTGTTTGACGCAACCCAACATACATATAGCATGGCCACCACATTCACTTTTTCTTTGATTTAATTAAATTCATCAATGTTGCCTATTTATGACAATACTAAGACGAGTTGTTTTTAAATAACGAGAAAACAGATGTGTTGCTTATTTTTGGTGAATATCGCGGAAATGTGGCTGCAACCTGCAATTTATATATCAGGCATTTATACGCCTTGCTTAAGAAACGAAAGTAAACTTGTGAATTCCAGAAAATGTCGGCACAGAACGCCTACGAATATAGAAAGTGACGTAGCAGTGTTAGAGTAAGTGAATGAGAATCTCCATGTAGGTCAAAGAGATCTAAGCACAAATGTGGGCATTAGTAGAACTTCATTTAGATGAATGCTAAAAGAAAATGTATTTAATCCCTAATGTTTGATGTGGTATAGTTAGATAACACTAATGGACAACACTTCTTCCATGAAAGTTTTTTTAGCTGAGCTACATTGCATAAACAAAAGATTAGCAGTCCACGTCAACAATAGAAAGCTGATACCTTTGACTTTATATAAAGTCAAAGCTGATACCACATTTCCAATTCGGATTTCGAACCATCAGCAGACTATTCATCAGCTAAACAGAATTACTGAATGCATCAAGAATGGCTTTGATGGCAAAAAAAATACAGCAGCTATCTTTATTGATGCTAATCAGGCCTTTGACAGCGTATGACATACAGGATTAATTTGTAATTATAATATGCAAAACACCGAGCTACCTAGTCCGCTTTGTGAAATTCTTTCGCCACAACCGCTCGTTGTCGACAGTTGTAAACTCAGCAACTTCTGAAATTAAACCAATAGAAGCAAGTGTTCCCCAGGGCTCAATACTGGGGCCTCTTCGTTCATGACACATCTGGACCACCAAACACTACATTTGCCATGCTTGCCGATGGCACAGCTACACTAAGCCAAAGCGTAGATATAGATACCACAACTAACCAAATTCAACTAAACGTATAAAATCACTCACTGGTTCAACAAGTGGAATCTCCAACTCAACACACTAAAATCCCAAGCTAAAATCTTTACATTTCACAGATTGCAAAACGTTCGCAACGTCTGAATCAACGAGCAAGCGATCTCTTGGAATAGTGCGACAGTGCTGTTAAATATCTTGGAGTGTACCTTGGTAAGAGGCTAACGTGGATATACCAGATTAATACAAAAGTTAACGAGGCTCATGTAAAACTGGTAAAATTATACCCAATACTAAATAAAAAATCTTCCTTAAAAATTGAATGCGGTTCGACCCATCTTAACTATGGGTGCCCCATGTAGTGTAATGCCAGTGACACGCAAATGAACAAAATTCAAGTTATTGAGAACAAAATGCTCAGGATTATACTAACGGCACCTTGGTTTATAAGGACCGATCAGATACATCTTGATCTAAATGTACCAACCATCAAAGAATACACATCTAAAATCTACACACGTTATCACGAAAAACTAGAATTTTGCCCGGCGATTCAGACGTACCCACTTGGAAGAAAAAACATTCACAAACGCTTGAAGAGAAAATTACCTCGGGATATTATAGTATCTGAACTTGAAGACAATGATTAAGATTTAATTAGTGTCGGGAGTTACTAATCCGACTCGTGCTTAAACTGTAGTGACTAATGTTACCTCATCTATGAATAGCAAAGTCCTTACTGAAATAGCTTACTCATTAGCAAAAACTTTTTCAACTGGATAACGTTGCTTGGATTTCCAATCCTGGTTGTTGGACGACGTAGAAGTTACGCCACTAAACTGTTTTCTAATTAAAAAGACTCCAATATAGCATAGAGAGCTCCTGTAGTAAACGAGTATGATTTACAAAATAGAATAATCGAGGTGTATGCTTCCATTTTTCTCGACACGCTTGCTCAAGTCCGAAGATCGTTTTTAAATCGAATTAGGAATTGTGTGGAAGTAGATGGCGGCAATGTTGAACCTTTACTGAATTAAATGAAACGTTGATATTGTTTTTTGTTGTTTTTCACTTGTTTAGTTTTACTACAGTACGTTGCATCTATGGATACGTTTCTTAATAAATATTGATATAATTAGTATTAGTAAAACTGTTAATTGCTACAGTAACAGATCAACTTTACATAAAGCAAGTAGAATCCTTTTCTATATAACAAACAATTCAATAATTTCTGTTGCTGTGGTACGTGTATGTTGGGTTGCGGTAACCACTTTTAAGGGGAACAAGTTAGCTGTCACAACCCTGTGTAGTTATTTTCTTAAAACTCTTTATGTTCTCACTGTAAATAAAATGAAAAATTAGATCATAAAGATGTGATTTACAATTTTTTATCATTTCAAAAAATATATTCTTGATAAGCAAAAGCAACTGTACATGTTGACATCACTGGCATTTTGAAATATAATTTAATTTATACTATTGCGATATACATACGTTAATATTAACTTACATTACATCTGAGCATCCAGTAATTATTTTTAGGTTCGTTATATTTGAACATTAAATCCAACCATATTACACTTTAATGTGACGTCACAATATTGCAATCCTAATTTAAATTTACGGAATTCAAGTGAACGTCCTTTGTTGCCGGATAGGGAGAAGATAATGCCGTTTTACTGAATTATTAAATCGGCATCTAACCCACGAATATTAGGATACCTCTTAATTATTCAAATTCATACCAACCTCGAATCCCAAACGAGAAGAAAACGTGCTTCTTGCGCCTTTGATGTAGAGCTTTAATAAATAAAAGCTTCTCGGTTGGGTTATTATGTGGGATTATGCTATAGCTTAGTCTTGACACATCTTTTATTGAATTCACGAGAACTCACCATCAGGGAAGGCTCGTTAAAATATTACAAATCGACTTGGGACATATTTTATAACATTTAAAGAAACTTCAACTAAGTTTTTTAAGATTAAGGAGTAATTCCGATGGTGGTCATAGTAAATAACTTGTTACGGGCCAAACGAGCTTTTCCATCGACCCGTAACCGGATAGGTGGAAAAAGGCCTACAGCTTAGCTCAGAAATCTTCCTAGTTGTGTACAGAGTAAGTCAAAGTTAGTGGGCGCCACCTTCCAAATCCAGCTGATTGTAGGTCCTCGTGGAAGGCCGAGAGGCCAGCAGCTTACGGGAATCGAACTTACCTTTATTGTGCCTCCTCCTATATATAAAGCTTGCAAAATTTGTACATACACAGATACAGAATGCACAATAATAAGAGGCAGTAATTTTTAATGCACGTATAATTGAATTATTAAACAAAAAATGACAAATGTACAAAGAAGTGACAGCAAATGGTAATTTTATAATTCCATATTACAGGCTTTAAATTTGAACGTTCATACAAAAAAACTCGCCTACCGCTGGCGTACGTCATTTATATTTTTCAATCCACCTACGCGGCCAGCGACACGGGAGCTTACAGGAATGACACAGTATATATAAAAAATTATTCTACACTTTTTAGTACACAAAAAAACAGTCGGCGACTGAAGGTCGCTTCTTGTTACATAAGAGAAAGTTCAATCCCTTGAAATTTTGCAAGCTGACGCGAAAAAGGGTTCTTTCTTCACAGCACGAAAAACTTAGTGCTTTTCCTTGAATTTCGATGCAGGCAGGCACAATTCTGGCGTTGTTTTCCGGATACAGACTGCTGCAGACTTTGCTGCACAACCCTCATAGTTCGTCGCAGCAACGACACAGGTACAGGAACAGCGAATGGGCTCGATACTAATCCGCCAAAGGCGATCGGCTAATTCGAAATTAATTGCCTTTACAGGGATAAATCCGGTGTGTTTCTATATTGATGTTCTGTTTACACAAAGCGAAGCCGCCCCTGCAGCACTAAATTTATATACGGCCCCCCGATTGATGGAATTTCGGAGACCGGAGTCTGGCGAAGATGTAAGGCCAACTGAAGTCAACCTGCATCTCTCCCAAAAATGTTGTAACATATTACGAAATATCATGAAATATTCCAGAACAATTTCGGCACGTGAATTCGCAGAAACCGTTCTGAGGTCAGGCGCCAAAAAAAAAACAATATTCGGCAATTTCGACTTACAAAGGGAACTGTCAACATAACTCAATCTTTAAAAACAAAATAATAACGAAAGCTGTAACCAACATAAAACTGCAGTTAAAATCAAGTTTTTATTCCTATGGAGCGGCAATGAAAGTACGACATTAATTCAAATTTTAAAAGAACTTAACAAACTTACATTTTCACTGTTAACAAATATAATTAAAGATTGGCTAGGATTTAACTGATAATACGAAACAATAAAATAATAATTAAAAACAGAACAGTGTTGATCAAATATTCCTAATTTTCTAATTTGTTGCTTCGTAGCTTTATCTATTTTTAAATTTTAAGCATGACTTTATTCTTCAAGCTATAATTACTATAATAAAACTGAAATGAGTAGAAAATGGTATAAAAACCTATTTTTTGCTAGATGACAGTCTCACTATTTTGAATTTATTTTTTATAGACTTAAGAGTTTACTTAATTTACGATTAAGTTGTAAAAGTGCCCACTTAGTTTTGACATAGTCTGTAATATCTAGTGTACAACACAAATCTTCTATCTGTAAAGCTGCAACCCAACGTACACATGACTAAACAACCAAGGCTGTTCATATCTTAACATAGTAATTAATAGGCTAGAGTTGCAAATTTAATGCTTTAATAGAGACGATTTCTATAGCTGGTATGTAAAAAGAATGGGCCATTTTCTTGGCATAAGTAAGGTGGCAACACATTTTTACATAAATTATATACCGGATGATTCACAAAAGAGTACGAGTATGCCGTTTGAAAAATAGGCAACCCAAATATCATGTTATTCAACTTTACTTAAGCCAGTAAACTCTCAGGCACATCAAACAGACATCTCAGATTCGTAATATGGTCAACAACCATTTACATATCGCGATATGTACTTTGGGTTGCCTATTTTTCAGATGTACTTGTACTTGTACTCTCTCGTGAATCGTCCTCGAATATTCAATAATTGTGGAAGTTTGAATGAATACAAAAATTAGTAAATTTCTTAAAATTAATAAATTATAGAGGTTTTACAAAAAAATTCAATCGCAAACTTCAAGTTTAGAAAACTGGTTTAAAATAAATCGGTTTGGCTATAATATTATTTAAAGATCATATTTATTTGCACCTATCATTACTGCTGTTTATTAATTCCATTAATTATTGCATTAATTAACTATTGTTGCTTCTGGCTTGAGTTCGAAACCTCAGCAGTGGTATGTAGTTTGTAAACATCATGTCTGCAACCCACTACACACAATTTCCCAATCCAGAGAGAGAGGTCTTCAAGCTAAAAACCTCTCTGGAATTTCTGAAATTCGGATTCGACGTTAAACTGTAGGTCCTCCGTGTTTCTACCTCAGCACTGAGGAGAAACACGTGGCAGAGAAGAGGCCAATGCCGAACAGTAGGACGGAAAAGGTTTATTGATGATGATTATTATTTCTAAATTTGCGTTTGAAAAATCAAAATTAGTAAATTACAATTTAAGTAAGTAATCAGGTTTTCATGTGTTTCGACTTAAATGTCCACATTTTACGTTAATCTTGAAATTCTCAGTTTAGTCTCGAAATTTTGTATTCAAGTCTGCTGAACTTCTACCATTAGATCAGAAATTTGTTTGTATCTTTGATCTTGAATTTCATTACATTAGAATTTTGACTTTAATCTTGAAATCCAACTCAATCTCAAAATTTTGAGTTATTGACGTTAAATTTCCACATAATAGTCAATGTCTTTCTTGTGACTTCATCTTTAAATCCCAAATTCCGTAATTATTATTCTCTGCTAAATTTACTACCATTTTAATTTCCAAATTTCTGCTTTAAGTGGAAATTTTATTTTAAGTTCTAGGCTTATAATTTTAGTTTATGCTTGAATATCTACTTTATAGTCGAAATATGGCCTTGGCACTTAAACGTAATCGTAATAAGTTGATTATTAACTTCAATTCTAATTTTAAAATTGCTATTTTCTTGATGAAAGTTTGTCTTTAATCTTGAAATTCTGCTTTTTGAAAGTAGGCCCATAAATGTTACTTTAAACTTTACTTTACATTCTTCTTAAATTGTGACTAATTTTCCACTGCAACTGTTAGGGTCGACCTTACGGGGGGCGAATAAAAACTACTTAATTTTCAAATTTTAAATACGGTTGCAACGCTTCTGCATTACTTGTATGTAGTTCCTGGGTAAATAAACAGCGGATGCGATCAGACTCACCGGCGGCGACAGGCAGGTGACATGCAACAGATAACAGAACACAGACTTACTGATCTGTCAATAAATGTTGGGCAGTTGTACTCACCGGGGGTCCTCCAGCCCCCTGCCCCTGGATTGGAACTCGAACAGGATACGGATGTTCATCTGCCGGCTAACTGCTGTGGCCGCTGTCATTCGTAGTCGTACAGTAATAGCCATTTGTAGCCGTACATTAAGTGCCATTTGTAGGCGTACCGTAAGTGCCATTTGTAGGCGTACAGTAAGTGCCATTTGTAGGCGTACAGTAAGTGCCATTTGTAGGCGTACAGTAAGTGCCATTTGTAGGCGTACAGTAAGTGCCATTTGTAGGCGTACATTACGTACCATTTGTAGGCGTACATTACGTACCATTTGTAGGCGTACATTACGTACCATTTGTAGGCGTACAGTAATTACGATCATCATGCATATCTTCTGGTGCCCTAATCCTCCAGAGGGACCCAGGCCATGGACTAATTCCACAGCCCCGCTCTGTTATTCACAGGAGTCACGGGGGGGGGGCGTGCCCCCTCAGCCCCACATGCGAAGGGGAGAGTATCTTTAGTGTCCACAGCCCCGTGTAAAAATCAGTCGATGCCCTCCTGGCATCAGTAATAATAACTCCCGGACAGGTGCATTAACGATGCCACCTCTGCGACTGATTACCTCCCAAATAATTGCTAGGGGAATAATGATTAATCATGCCACACACATTATCTACTCATATTGCTACTTATATTCACTACGCTACTGTTTCCAACAACTACTTACATAGACACACCAATCTTGTATAACAACCATAATAGCACCGAATGCTTGTGAATCACATATAATAAGTAGATAATACGTAACCCTTCGGGTAAACACATATAACACCTCAAGAACGCCACTGCTTATGTTAGCTGATATTGCAATTGCAGCCCATCTTTACATATAAACACATAGGTGGTCACCCTAATAGCGCACCTTGCTTCTGCTTAAACGCATCGCAATCGGTTAGTAAGTTCGCAAACGCTATTAATTAGTTATTACGCCAAAGACATGCACGCTTAGCGCAGCTAGCTACCCCACTGCCTATTTCAGACTGCCGTCTTTGCCCTTCTTAAGGTTCGACCCCTCATGTTTTTCGGCCTGCACGACCCTTCCTTCGAACCCTTATAATTATTTTCAGCTGTTATAGATTTAGGTAATATTCATAGCAGCCAAAAACCATTGCCTAACACAACTCTGAAATTCCAATCTTTATTACTATTTCCAAATCTTGAAATTCCTTCTACAACGCCAAAGTTTAACTTACATTATGACGTGAAACTTGAAATTTGAACTATATTATCAACTTTTTTTTTGGCTTGAATGCCAAACTATTGATAAGTTTTGATTTTTAAGCAGAAATGGCCAAAATATGCTGAAAATGTTGAATTTGATCATCAATCTCTTAATTGCAGTGCTTTGTCAATAACAATTCTGAAATTTAGCCTTTTAATCTCAATTACCTGTAATTATCTTGATTTTAACATGTTACTGATCAATTTTCTTCTAAAATTGCTGCTGTATCCTGAAATTTAACTTGAACGTAATCTATAATATTAAATTTTGGCTGTAATATAGACATTTTTCGTATAGTTTATATTTTAAATATGAATTTGCTGTGTTAATTCTGAAACTCTAACTTAATCTTAAAATTGGGACTTTATGTTGGAATTCAGATCCAGTGTAAACATGAAATTTCCACTTTAATTCGAAATTTCATTTTAATACCCATTTTAGTCTTTAATAGTAACATGTTAATCTTTGATTATATTTTACTCTTCAAATTACCTTTAAAACTTGAAATTTTGTGCGTGTTATGTGAACAACAAAATTTCGGCTTGAATTAAGATTTTATAACGCATTTTGGCTTCAATTTCGAGTCCATACTCGAAATTTCGAATGTACCTAATCCTACAATTCTTACTTCAATTGCCATTTTACGTTAGAAATTGGATATATTTGAAATGTATCTTCTAAGGTATTACAATATTGAAAGTAGGTACGTATGTTTGGTTGCAGTTTTATTATGCCAGGGGCCTGTATCACTCTGTACGCAGTTTTCACTTTTTACAATACTTTAATAATGATCTATCATATATTAACGCCCCTAAAACCGGTTTTACAATATACTTTAACACTGAAATATCATACATTGGAGCAACTAAATCGAATTGTTTACTCGTAGACTTAATCGGATCATCGCGGAACCGTTCAAGCAGCTTCGGTGTAAACGTCGCGCATTGAAATATTTTTTAATCAAGCCGCACACACTCAATACTTATCTTCTTTTAAAAGCTAATGAACGTCAGTTTGCTGGCATCTATCAGCTCGTTGCTTATACACACGCTGAGTCGTGTACGTCATGCACATTGCACGCCTGATGGAGTCCAGTCCACCGGGAGTTTCTGACGGCGAAAGGCGCGGCCGCGGGAAGGAATGCAGTAATTCAATTACTTGTTTATTTACCCGATTTTAAAAAACTGTCAACGGTTGTACAGGTGCTGTGCCATGTGATATGTTTCCAATGCGTGAAATGGTTTATGTCGTCGAGAAGGAACGAGTTTCCTTTTCGACGACGCGTTTATTTTGATGCTGTGCGCTCGCGTTGTTTACTTGTGATTAAAATTATAAATGAAGTGCTGAGTGTGTCTGAAGGTTCTTTTTATACGTACAAAGTGTTTCGAATTTATATCACTCGACTACTGTTAAAAAAATAAGTTTCTTTCAAATAAGGATTTCATAGTCAATAGAGATTGGAAGTAAACAACCCAATTTTTCGAAATTTTTATTTTGCGAATCATTGACGATATATATTAATTATTAGGGCGTAGTAATGTACCAAAAATGCAAACAGAATATTCATTTATGGGAGAGTTTATGAAAGAAATTAAACAAATATAGCCGGCACGTAATAAATATTAATTATTTGTACAAGGAATGTGTGTAAGTGGAACTTGAAGTGGTATTTTTAGCCGTGCTTCACGACATCCACAACTTTAAATTAAGTTAATCTACCACGCTTATGTAGCAATTTGTTGACGGTTTGTCTTGTTTAATAACGAACTTATAATATATTCCGGAATGCTCATACTTATTGAAATATTAAACCTTCACTACTATTTATAGTAATACTACACCACCCACTTACCCCATACTTAACCCAATAACTTCATCAACAGTTGATACATCTAAAGTCTCATTCTTGTAACCTACAAATATCTTTATCAGTGTAGATACTTCACCATGATACCATCATGTAGAAAGTTATATTGCAGTTTGCTGACAGTTTGTCTCTTTTAATAATCAACTTACAATTTGTTTTAATGTTGAATAGTAAATCCAATCTAATGTAGTTCATATGTTTCACCCACTTAACCTACTATCTTTATCAACAATAGATGTTTCTTTCACACATGATACCACGATGTAACACAACTTGACAATTCACTTTCAATAATCAACTTGGAATTTACCAGGAAATGCTTATAGTTATTGAAATATTAAACCTTCAATACTATTTATAGTAATGCTACACCACCCACTTACCCCATACTTAACCTAATAACTTCAACAACAGTAGATACTTCAGCATGATACGACCATGTGTCATAATTAGGTATTAATTTATTGACAATTTGTCTCTTTTAATGATCTACTTGAACTCTGCTCCGAAATATTCAAATGTATTGAAATATTAAACCTTAAATTCAATTTTTGTAATTCTAAAGTCCCATTCTCTTAACCTACGAATATCTTTATCAATGTAGATACTTCACCATGACACCATCATGCAGAAATCATCAGATTGATGTCCAAACTCATAATGGGGAATTTAAGTAAATAAATGAAACACCTTATACACCTATATTTCTCAAATTAAATAAATGGTAAATGGTTAGCTCTTTCGCAGTAAAAAACCTCACTGCATCTTCAGACCCAAATTAAATATCATCTAAATCAAGAAAGGTCACACATTTTAAATAAAAATGATTAAATTTTGCCCTCACTGCCTTTACAGGTGTGTTCTTTCTTGATTTAGATGATATTTAATTTGGGTCTGAAGATGCAGTGAGATTTTTTACTGCGAAAGCGCTAACCATTTACCATTTATTTAATTTGAGAAATATATATTTCGTGGGGCAGACAAGGTGTTTCATTTATTTATTTATTTATCATGTAGAAAGTTATATAGCAATTTGTCTACAGTTTGTCTCTTTTAATAATCAACTTGTAATTTGTTTTAAAATGCTCAAACTTACTGAAATGTTGAATATTAAATTCAATGTAATGTAGTTCTTATGCGTTACCCACTTAACCTAATATCTTCATCAACAGTAGATCCTTCACACATAATACCACGATGTAACACAATTTGTTGACAATTCACTTTCAATGATCAACTTGCAATTTGTCAGGAATGCTCATAGTTATTGAAATATTAAACCTTCCATGTGATTTTTAGTAATGCTACACCCACTCACCCCATACATAACCTAATAACTTCATCAGTAGCAAATACTTCAGCCTGATACGAACGACCATTCACTTAACCTACAAATAACTGTATCAAGGTATAGATACTTCACCATGATACCACTATGTAGAACGCTTATATAGCAATTTGCTGACATTTTGTCTCTTTTAATAATCAACTTGCAATTTGTTTTATAATGCTCAAACTTACTGAAATTTTGAATATTAAATCCAATTTAATGTAGCTCTAATGCTTCATCCACTTAATCTAATAACTATATCAACAGTAGATGCTTCCCCATGATGTGTATGTAACATAATTTGTTGACAATTCACTTTCAATAATCAACTTGCAATTTGTCCGGAAATGCCCAAACTTATTGAAATTTTGAACCTTGAATTCAATATTCTTTAATTGTAATTTCTCCACAACTTAACCTATTAACTTTATCAACAGTAGATGCTTCACCAGGAGGTCACCATGCACAACGCTTTTGTAACAATTTGTTTTCAGTTTGTCTTTTTTAATAATCTCCTACCAATTTGTGTTGCTCTAGTTTATTGAATTCTTAAACCTTAAATTCAATTACATGTAATTCTAATGCTTCACCCATGATACCACCATGGACTACACTTATATAGTAAATTGTTGCCAATTTCAATAATCAACTTTGTTCTAAAATGCCCATACTTATTGAAGTATCAAACTTTAATTTCAATTTCTTGTAGTTGTAGTATTATCTTTCCACTTAATCTAATAACTCTATCTACAGTAGCTATACACTTCACCATAATACCACCATGTAACACGCTTACATAACAATTTATTGACGGTTTGTGTATTTCAATAATGAACTTGCAATTTGTTCTAAAATGCTTAAATATATAGAAGTTTTGAAATTCAATTAATGTAGATCTAATGCTACACTATGATACCACCATGTACCACACTTTGTTGACAATTCACTTCTAATAACCAACTTGCAGTTTATTCTGAAATGCGCATAATTACTGAAATCTTCAAACTTAAACTCAGTTACTTGTAATTATTACATACTTCAACCACTTAATCGAACATCTTTATCGACAATGTATGCTTCACTGTGATACGGCTATCTAGAACGCTTTTATAGCAATTTGTTGACGGTTTGTCTTTTTTAATAATCAACTTGAAATTTGTTCTGTAGTGCTCAAACTTACATCAAGTCCAATTTCTTCTAGTAGTAATACGTCCATGTAGAACGGTTATATAACAGTTTGTTGACGCTTTGTCTTTGAACTTCATATTTGCCAACCTTATTACCTAAAGTTTTGAACCCTAAATTCAATTACTTGTAGTTGTGATACCTCAACCACTTAATTTAACAAATTCATCAACAGTAGATGCTTCATTATAATACAACCACGTAGAACACTTATATAGCAATTTGTTGCCAGTTTGTCTCTTTTAATAATAAACTTGCAATTTGTTCTAGAATGCTCAGAGGTATTGAAATTTTGAACTGTAAATTCAATTTGATGTAGTTATAATAGCTTGCCCATTTAACCAAATAACTATATCGCCAGTAGATGCTTCCCCATAATACGACCCTGCTGAACGCTCTCTCTTGAATAATAAACTTGTAAATGGTTCTAAAATGCTCAAACTTATTGAAATCTTAAAGCTTAAATTCACTTTCGTGTAGTTATAATACCTTACCCATTTAACCTAATAACTATATTGCCAGTGGATGCTTCGCCATGATACAACCCTGTTGAACGCTTATATAGCAGTTTTTTGCGGTTTATCTCTTGAATAATCAACTTGTAAATTGTTCTAAAATGCTCAAACTTATTGAAATCTTGAACCTTAAATTCAATTTCATGTAGTTGTACCTTACCCATTTAACCTAATAAGTAATAACTATATCGGCAGTAGATGCTTCACCGTGATACGACCCTGTTGAACGCTTATATAGCAGTTTTTTGGCGGTTTATCTCTTGAATAATTAACTTGTAAATTGTTCTAAAATGTTCAAACTTATTGAAATCTTGAACCGTACATTCAATTTCATGTAGTTCTAATACCTTACCCATTTAACCTAATAACTACTTCGCCAGCAGATGCTTCACCATGATACGACCCGGTTGAACACTTATATAGCAGTTTTTTTTTGTCTCTTGAATAATCAACTTGTAAATGGTTCTAAAATGCTCAAACTTATTGAAATCTTGAACCTTAACTTCAATTACTTGTTGTAGTAATACCTCGGCCATTTAATGTAACTACTTTATCAACAGTAGATGCTTACCATGATAAAATCATGTAGAGCACTCGTATTAATTTTTTGGCGATAAGGCTATTTTAATTTTCAACTTGTTATTAGTTCTAATATGTTACAACTTATTGAAATCTTGAAGCTTAAATTCAATTTCATGTAGTTATAATACCTTACCCATTTAACCTCATAACTATATAGCTAGTAGATGCTTCACCATGATACGACCCAATAATCAACTTGTAAATGGTTCTAAAATGCTCAAACTTATTGAAATCTTGAACCTAACTTCAGTTACATGTAGTAGTACTTAATATCTCGACCATTTATTGTAACTACTTTATCAACAGTAGATGCTTACCATGATAAAATCATGTAGAGCAATTATATTTAATTTGTTGGCGATAAGTCTATTTTAATTTTCAACTTGTTATTAGTTCTAATATGTTACTACTTACTGAAATCTTGAAGCTTAAATTCAATTTCATGTAGTTCTAATGCCTCACCTACTTAACCTATTAACGTTATCAACAGTAGATAACTCTCCATGATAACTGATTAGATACTATAATTAAAAATATTTAATACAATATCTGTTTAGTCACACAATAATAAAATTAGTGACCGAACAATGGTGAAATTGGCGAATTAGGACCTGGTGAAAATAACTTTTACGTCTTCCCACTGTATTACCGGAAAACAACTAAATTAAGTTTACTTGAGATTTGAAAGACTTATTTGTTAATTAATTAATGATGCTAAATGCTAAATTTAGTTTCCGAAGAAATTCATTAAGAGCGAACGCAAATTCCCATCTAAAATAAATAAACTCATCGAAGTGACGTGTTTGTGGTCTGATATTTCCACAATGTTTCATTAAAATCATCGGAACTTCACTGAAATCACTATGAATTGTGGCCACATAGTGTGTTCCAATTTCAGAGCTCGCCATTGGGATCTCGAAAGCGATACACATCGGTTAAATCAGACAATGTTCAAATACGTCCAAGTTGTGTAACCTACAGTTTCCTGAAAATTCGTTTTATTTTTGTTATTATTTTTCATCAAAGACCAAAAACAGCTTCTCGTTGAAAAACTTTAAACCCTGTGCGAATATCAAATTAGGGTATCAGTGTTGCTGCACCCTGTATAATTATGCTTACATCATCTGAATCATTCATAAAGTTAAACGATATTACTTTGAGTAAGTACCAGAAATAGATTTGTAATTACGAATTATAATGTCTAGTAAGTCCTGGGAGAGGCGAATTTGTTTGTACGAAACGGTATTTATTTATAATATACAGAGTGTGTAAGAAGAGGCACCTGTTTTCTTCCGTTTATATCTATTTAGTAGAAAATCTTTTAAATGAAAGTCAAAGTTTTTACCTATACCCCATTCACCTTTTCTTTGGAGCCAATTGGGTATGAGCAAAATCAAAACTAAGTAATATTTAATAAATAAAGATATTAAGGGAAATCAGCATAAGTTATTTTTCCCCAAAATAAACTAAATGAAACCTTTTTTAAGTGAATTACACTAAAATATAATACGGTAATAATTACTTTTCATACCAATAAAAATGTACAAACAAACAAAATGTATATTTTAACAATTTAAGAAGTGTGGAATTACACGAAGCGTGTTCTATTCTAAATTACAATTACAACTTAAAAATTCTATCTGGGGTTTACAAACCCATATTTAGACAGACAAAAGTACCGAGATAGTCAAAAGTGAATTTAGTACAAAAAATATTTTATAGTGTAACTATGGCTTATGTATACTTTATAAAATGAGGTTATAATTTATCGCAGAAACCCACGCTGTTGGCGTAATTTTACTTTAATAATTCCCATCAAAAATCTCATCTCAATCTCATAGCCTCTGGCTATGCCAAATTATCGTAAACGTATAATAGATACTAAAATATACTATTTCATTTGCGACGTTACACAAGGTGTTTTGCATTCTTTGTAATATTTTCTGGTACGAAAGCATTATAGGAGAACTAACTTATTCAAATTTCTAATAGCTTGAAATTGAAGTTCTCTCTAGATTCTAGAACAACAGTAGACAATAAAGTGAAAAGTTTTACCTGTTAGTCCGTAATGGGAAACAATGGTTTCACTTGTACTTTAATATAACATGCATAAACAGCTTAGTTATTTTACATTTTTAAACAATAACAGTAAGTTTAAGTTTGTTTTCTGAAATCACAAGTGAAATTACAATTAATAACAATGGATAAAGTTTTTAATTTAGTTTAAAAACATAATTGTTTCTTGTTATTCCCTCGTTGATTAAGAATTCCGATGTTAATAGAATTTTCTCCAAAAATTCATATGTAATCCTATAGAAACTTTAAACTAGAAAACTACAAAAATTATTTACTTACTTACGTACTTTGTAACGTATCGAAAGTTTGTACAAATGCTATTTTCCGTACCTTATTCAGGAAAATTATGTTAAAACCACCGCTGTGGGTACTTTATTCTTTAGAATGTGTATCAATGATCAAATGCTACAGCCTTGGCTTGAATCAAGACTTATCTCCAGTTCTTCCTGTCTGATTAGTTCTGTCCATCCCACTGATAATGTTGGTTTAGCCTCCAGGGCCATAATACATAGGTCATTAGTGGTCAGCTCAAAGGCCACTTTATGTAACTGTTCGCTTTCCTTTTCATTATCCGTTGTTGTTTCTGGAATTAGACTAACATTTTTGTTGGGTTCAATCAATAGCTGTACTTATTGGTTGTGAAGTGGAACAACCTTTAAGTAATTCCTGTACTTGTTGCATCTTCTACAGTGTATCCCTTAAAATGCACCTATTATCCCCTAGGAAGTAAAAATTCATGTAAAATAATTTACACTGGTGCTGGTAACGTAATTAAAATATATTAGTTAGTAAAATTGTAGGTAAGCTACGCTACAAGGCACATCTTCTAAAAAGTAGCTAACTAGTATTAAAATACCTAGTTAGCTATTTTTTCAAATCTTAATTGTAAAATATGTTGTTCAGTATTTTGGAACCTTTCGACGCCTAACGGTATCTCCAATTGTAATACATACTTTGCATCCTTATTATGCTTACGGGAAATTTTTACTAAGATTTGTAAGACAATATTAGAACATTCTTTTAAATATTAATATTTGTAGAAAATTGATATAATGAAAATGTAGGTTTTCGTTTTCCGCTACATATATAGCTTCTTGTGGCTCGCCATTATTACAACTTAGTTCCTGTATCAAACAGAGCACTTAGAATATAGCTAGCTACAGGTAGCGTCTCAACTGAAACTCCATGGCTTTTTCATCCCTTAAAACGCACTTTGTAGCCCAAAAAGTAAAAGCTTCTGAAAATGTTATTTTTTACATTCTATAAAAGAAAACTCTGTTAAAATTTCTCCCAAAAAAATCAGTTTACTCCATAAAACGTAAAATACGCATAAATATAATTTTTGTTTCTCTATTAAGGTCGGCCGTACTAGAACTACATTTGTGGGTATTTCATACCCTATTCAGGAAAATATATTAAGATGCACTTTCTGTTTTCTAAGAAGTGTTTTCTTCAAGTAAATTGTCTTTTACATACATTTCAACCACTAAAATTCACTTTTTATTCTCTGAAAAATATATATAAATATGATATTTAGCATCTTATTTAACAAAATTGTGTTACAACCACCCTCGTGGACATTCACCATTTTCACTGCCTAAAAACTGAAAATATTGGCGTTCCACTAAAAACAAAACAATCAGTTGAATGTATAATACCAATATCCGGCTCTTCTAATTGTTATTAAAAATAAGAGACCAGCCAGAAAAACCAAAAATACAATCTGTACACAGTATAACATTGCTGTAAATTCGGGTGCAGCTACGTAGATATTACCATGATAAAATGATTTTGTACATTGATATTTATTTTTGCAAGTGGGGTGTAGCCCACCAGGGTATGGTATGTAGTCCACTAGTTCAGCTGCGTAGATGTTCTTAGGGTAGAATGATTTTATAAATTATTATTTTTTTGAAAGGTTGTGGGGTGTAGCCCCGGGGAAAGCTACGTGGATATTACTATGATAACATAGCAAGTAGTGAACAAAGGTGTTCAACTATGCGGATATTATTATGATAAAATGATTTTGTAAATTGTTACTTTTTTAAAGCAAGTGTGTGTAGCCCACATGTTTAGCTACGTGTATATTATTATGATAAAATGTTTTTCTAATATGTTATATTTTGAAAGCAATTGGTGAACAAGGGGTATGTGTAGTCCACTAGTTTAGCTGCGTAGATGTTATTAGGATAGAATAATTTTGTAAATTATTATATTTTTTGAAAGATAATGGGGTGTAGCCGAGGGTTAAGCTACGTGGATATTACTATGATAAAATAGCAAGTGGTGAACAAAGCGTGGGGTGCAGCCCACGGGTTCAACTAAGTGGATATTATTATAATAAAATGATTTTGTAAATTGTTATTTTTTTAAAGCAAGTGTGGTGTAGCCCACATGTTTAGCTACGTGTATATTATTATGATAAAATGTTTTTCTAATATGTTATTTTTTGAAAGCAAGTGGTGAACAAAGGGTATATGTAGTCCACTAGTTCAGCTGCGTATATGTCATTAGGATAGAATGATTTTGCAAATTATTATTTTTTTTAAGATTGTAGGGTGTAGCCCAGGGGTTAAGCTACGTGGATATTACTATGATAAAATAGAAAGTGGTGAACAAAGCATGGGGAGTAGCCCACGGGTTCAACTATGCGGATATTATGATAAAATGATTTTGTAAATTGTAATTTTTTTAAAGCAAGTGTGGTGTAGCCACGTGTTTAGCTACTTGTATATTATTATGATAAAATGTTTTTCTAATATGATATTTTTTGAAAGTAAGTGATGAACAAGGCGTGGGGTGTAGCCCACTAGTTCAGCTAAGTAGATTATTATGATAAAATGATTTTGTAAATTATTAATTTTTTTTTCAAAGAGTATGGGGTGTAACCAAGGGGTTAAGCTACGTGGATATTACAATGATAAAATAGAAAGTGGTGAGCAAAGCGTGGTGAGCAAAGCGTGGTGTGTAGCCCACGGGTTCTACTACGCCGATATTATTATTATTTTTTTTTCTTATTTTATTAGCAATCAGAATACATCATAAAATTCTATGAGCTAATGGTATGGCAATATTACATATAAATAATAATATACTGGAGGCATGATGCGGGAGCTACCATTGAATCTACCGCAGTTGCTTCTGTTTACAGTATATCAGAAGGCTGTTGCTAAATCTTGAGGCCATTTTCGTTTAAGACGCCTATGTTGAGGTTCTTGTGTTAGGGGTTGTAGCAGTTCATTCGGATGTGCTGTTAGTCTTCCTTGATGCTTTAATTATCTTTCAGTTATGACTTCGCTAACAAACGGAATCTTAAGATCGGTGTGTAGAGTCTGGTTTCTTACGTACCAAGGAGCATCAGTAATAATTCTTAACAATTTCGACTGAAATCTTTGGATAATATTGATGTTGGATTTACAGGAACAACCCCATAATTCTATTCCATATGTCCATATCGGTTTGATGATTGTTTTGTATATTAAAACTTTGTTCTCTAGAGACAAGGGGGATCCTCTACCAATAAGCCAATACATTTTTTTACTTTTAGGTCCATCTCTTTCCGTTTCTTTTGAATGTGATGCTTCCATGTCAATTTGCTGTCTAAATACATTCCTAAGTACCGAACTTCCCTTGATTGTGGGATTGGCACATCATTAATTAGTACTTATGGACATACAGAACGCTTCAAGGTGAACGTTATGTGACTAGATTTTTGTTCGTTAACTTTAGTGTTCCATTTCTGAAGCCATGTTTCAATGTTGTTCAGATGGTTTTGTAGCTTTTGACTTGCTGTCTCCATCAGTGGTTAAGATGACGGTATCGTCTGCAAATGTTCCTATTTGTGTGTAGAGCGTAGTAGGAAAGTCTGATGTGTAGAGAAGGTACAACATTGGTCCCAATATACTTCCCTGTGGGACTCCAGATCTTATAGGGTATATTTGAGACATTTCATTATTGTATTTTGTTTGGAAACAGCGATCTGTTAGATAAAACTGAAAAACTAGGTAATAATGATGCGGTAGGGTTGCTTTGATCTTGTAGAGCAGCCCTCTGTGCCAGACCTTGTCAAAGGCCTGACTTACATCAAGGAAAACTGCGGTGCAGTATATTTTCTCTTCTAAGGCTTCGCGAATAACATCAACTATCCGATGGCATTGTTGTACAGTGGAATGCCGTTCCCGGAATCCAAATTGGTGGTTCGGTAACCAGTTGTTTTGCAGATCGTTTTCCTTTATTCGTTTGTATAACAGTTTTTCTAGGAGTTTGGATAACACGGGCAGAAGACTAATGGGACGGTAAGAGGACACTTCAGTGGGGGGCTTACCGGGTTTTAGGATCAGGATTATTTGCGCGAATTTTAGTTGTAATGGCCAATAAGTCAATCTTAAAACTGAGTTGAATAGCATGGTAAGAAATGTTATTCCTTTTCTTGGTAGCTGCTTTAGTACCTCCGCCGTTAGCCGATATTATTATGATAAAAAGATTTTGTAAATTGTTACTTTTTTAAAGCAAGTGTGATGTAGCGCATATGTTTAGCTACGTGCATATTTTTATGATAAAATTATGTTATTTTTTGAAAGCAAGTGGTGAACAAGGGGTGGTGTGTAGTCCACTGGTTCAGCTGCGTAGATGTTATTAGGATAGAATGATTTAGTAAATTATTATTTTTTTGAAAGGTTGAGGGTTTGTTGTCCAGGGGTTAAGCTACGTGGATATTACTATGATAAAATAGCAAGTGGTGAACAAAGTGTGAGCTGTAGCCTACGGGTTCAACTAAGCAGATATTATTATAATATAACGATTTTGAAAATTGACATTTTTTTAAAGCAAGTGTGGTGTAGCCCACATGTTTAGTTACTCACATACTATTATGATCAAATGTTTTTCTAATATAATATTTTTTGAAAGCAAGTGGTGAACAAGGCGTGGAGTGTAGCCCACTAGTTCAGCTAAATAGATTATTATGATAAAATGATTTTGTAAATTGTTATTTTTTTAGAGCAAGGGGGTGTAACCCACGGGTTCAACTACATAGATATTATTAGCATAAAATGATTTAGTAAATTATTATTATTTTTGAAAGAATGTGGGGTAAAGCTATATATTATTATGATAAAATAATTTTGTAAATTGTTATATTTTTAAAGCAAGTGTGGTGTAGCCCACTTATTTAGCTATGTGCATATTATTATGAGAAAATATTTTTCTAATATGTCATTTTTTGAAAGCAAGTGGTGAACAAGGCGTGGTGTGTAGCCCACTAGTTCAGCTAAGTAGATTATTATGATAAAATGATTTTGTAAAATGTTATTTCTTGATAGCAACTGGGGTGTAGTCTATGTGATCAGCTACGTGGATATTATTATGATAAAAGGATATTGTAAATTGCTATTTTTTAAGCAAGTGGTAAACCAATCATTGGTGTAATCCACGGGTTCAGCTACATGTATATTATTACGATAAAATTACTTTGTAAATTACACTTCCTTATATGAAGAATTCACAGAATATTAATTTTATGACAAACACTGACAGAATGATCGGAATTACTAATATCGGGCTTTTCTGAAGATTACAAACGCAAACATACGTCACAAAATTAATAAGCCTTATAAATCCCCTTCTAAATAAATTTAAACTGTTTCTAAAAAAGCTACAAAAAAAGCAAGACACAAATCTGTCTGCGCTCTCCAACTGAGACGGCAATCTAGAGATAATATATTTACTAGTTAGATTCTCATTTTTTGACGTATAACCCACTTCCCCAAGCAAATAAGCTCGGCGAATTTTGAGTCAAGTGCACGATCACGCGCCGCAAATAGAACAACTAAATTTAATGTTTACCGGCTTTTCGCGGCCGCGATGCAGAAGTCGGCGGATAGCGTTTGTAAACTGCTTGATTTCCTGCGGGTTATCAACCAGAGTGCCCCTTTATCGCACTAAATTATAAATGCAAACGTTCCTGTTATCACTATCAGTCCGAGTTGTTTGCGCGCCTTGACAACATGTCCAGCTCGAAAATACTCGTCCTTCCACAGGCCCCCGAATAAAACCAAGTGCCAACGTTAATTTTCTCGTGGTGCAGTTGCGAAAATGTGCTACAACAGTGATTACGCCTCAGTGAAAAATACATTCCATTGTAATCGTAGTGTCGAGTTATCTCTCACCTAATTGACTCTAATCGCGCGTGAATTCGGTCTAAACATGAGTGACGTAGAGTTTGAAGGCAATGTATCGGCTTCCCACACCCCGGAGATGGATTACGACATGTGGGAAGGGCAATTTGAATTTTTGGGGCCTTCTGGAGACACAATACAGCCTCCCCAAGGCCTATTAAGGCCAGCTCCTCACTTGCCAGCCACCACGAATGGCGTCCGCAAAAATCCAGCCCATGTTTGGTGTGACGAAATTTCAGACCATGTAATTAATCTTCATTATAATTTTGACCCTTTTAGATATTATTTAGTTAGAACAGTGAAATGGGTCGCCATCCATTGGTGGAGAGATTTATTTTCTCTACTAGAAGTAACAACATATTAAAACTAATTAATAACTCAGAATTGAAAATAAATACAAAGTAGTGGTTGGTTCGATCAGTATTTTAGTATTGCATCCCTTAAATAGCGCTTTGCACTTCCTGAAACCTGTCAAAATTGAGTTAAAACTACCAACAAGAGCATTTCTTCGTTAATATGCACTATCCACTTTCTAAGAAGTATACTTATTTAGATCAGACATACTAAAACAATCATCTGGGTATTTCATACCTTACAACACAGTTTCCACTATATAAAAACGAAGTCGCACCCTATGCAGGAAAATTACAGTAAAGCCACCACCACGTGTAAATATACTAAAATACCATTTCAACCCTAAACTGGTGATTCGTAATCTGTTACTCGAGATATATATTTTCTCTACTGGAAGTATTAAAATGTTAACACTAACTGAAAATCAAAATTGTGATCGGTTATGACATTTCAACCCCTAAAACACACTTTCCACTCCCTACAATGTAATAACCTTATGTTTAGTACTGTTTTCGGGTATACCATCCTTATGAGTATTTCATCCCTTAAAAATCAATTTCACAAATCACATTAAAATTGAAAATTTTCAAACTCTATCCAGGTAAAATATATCTAAACACCCCCGCATTAAATTAAAATACATCTTCCATTGTCAATTACTGGGTCGTGATCTAATGGAGAAATATGTATTCTGTCCTAGAAGTAATAAAATATCCAGGAAATATTATCATTAATTAAAAGGACAGGTTTTTAAATTATATTAAAATACTGCCCCCCCCCCCCACAGGCACTAAGTTTAAATGCTCTTTCCACTCCCTAAAATGTAAGAATATGTTTAAATGTTATTTTTAGTACTGTTCCAATCTTACCACTCTTATGAGTATTTCAACCCTTAAAATGCAGTTTCGTATATCAAATAAAAACTGAAAATTTTAGACCTCTATTTAACATGCCCCCCCCCCCAGGCAGTAAATTGAAATGCACTTCCCACTCCCTAAAATGTAAGAATATGTGTAAATGATATTTTTCATACTATTTTCTAATATACCACCCTTTTGAGTATTTCATCCCTTAAAATTCAATTTCGCAAATTACAGAAAAGCTGAAAATTTTCGAACTCTATTCGGGAAAAATGTATTAAAACACCCCTTTTAGGCATGAAATTGAAATGCACTTTTCACCCTCAATTGCTGGATCGTGATCCACTAATGGAGAGATATATATTCTGCCCTAGGAGTAATAAAATCTCCAGGAAATATTATCATTAATTAAAAAACAGGTTTAAAAAAATTGAAAATACTAATTAATTTGTCCCTTAAATCACACATTCCAGTTCCGAAGAAATAAAAATATGTGTCAATGCTATTTTAGTATCCTCTTCAGGTTGATCATGTTAAATCTGCTCTAATGAGTATTTCGCAGATCACATAAAAACTGGAAATTATCGACCTCTATTTAGCAAAATTGTATTACAACACCTGCCCCCCCACAGGCAGTAAATTGAATTGCACTTCCCACTCCCTAAAATGTAAGAATGTGTTTAAATGTTAGTTTTAGTACTGTTTTCAGATATAACACCCTCATGAGTATTTCATCCCTTAAAAATCAATTTCGCAGATTACATAAAAGCTGAAAATTATCAAACTCTATTCAGCAAAATTGAAAATTGAAATGCACTTTCCACTCTCAATTGTTGGGTCGTGATCCACTGGTGGAGAAATATTAATTCTGTCCTACAATAATAAAAGATAATCATTAAAAAAAATTGACACAAATGTAGAATAATAAGTAATTCATCCCGTAAATCACACTTTCCACACCCTAAAATGTAAAAATAAGTATAACGGCTATTTTAGTACCCTGTTCAGGTTGGCCATGTTAAATCCATTCTAATGTGTAATTCATCCCTTAATATGAAGTTTCGATCAGACAAAAACACCCCCCCCCCCTCCGTAGGCTTTAAATTTAAATGCTGTTCCACCCTCAGTGAATGGGTCGCGACACATTGATGGAGATACCAATTTGTTCTAATAGAAATAAAAAATATGGAAATTAATAACTTCACAGATTTTAAAGTGAATACAAAATACTGGTCGATTATGTCATTATATTGTTATTATTTAAGTACTTATTTTGTCTTTTATTAAAAAATCTCGAAACTCTTGACATCCTATTTGAATCAACGGGCTTTAATCTTAAAAATTTGAGATTATCTTAAAATAATACTTAAATTACGACATTAATTACAAAATTCAGATAAGAATGCGTTTAATTTTAATCTCCTAATTGAAGGGGCAAGTG